>JAPDFW010000048.1:0-5000 GCA_028826165.1 Anaeramoeba ignava
TTCACAACCGCCAAAAACATTCCTTTATAAAGTTCGCTATTTGCAGCAAGAATGCATTTGTGAACTTTGAGTGAGTTATTTGCTAGTTCAATTTTGAAATTTTTCGATTTTTCATTTTCAAACATTTTCTGTAAATCTTGAGATAACTTTCGTTCTGCTTTTTGGCGATCCTCTTCAAAATCCATCCCAATTTTAGTTAAAATTGCTGGTATTTTTTGATAATGTCCAATGCTTTTTGGTTCAAATGAACCGCTATAAATGTAAGTTAATAAACATCTTGATTCTGAATGATCAAGAAGTCCGATTTCTCTTTCTAGTGTATCAATTGGCTCCGTTATTCGTGCTTCAAGGATATCTTTATGAGCTTGAATTGATTTCCCTTCAAAAGGAACAAAATCAATATCGCAAAGCAGTTGGTCATCAAAAAAAGAATGCATATTAACTGAAAGATCAGATCCAAATTGGAAACTATAAATATCATCAAAGAAGATTGTGTTATCTTTTGCGCAACCAAAGAAAATCTAAATTAGAAAAACAACAATAAAAAAGCAAAAAAAAAAATTTTTTTCTTATTATTTTCTTTTAAAAAAAGCAAAAAATTGTTTTGCCTTCTTTAATTGATTTTCTTTTATAAAAAATTATTTTTTCTTCTTACCATCATTTTGTTATTTAAAAGAACCGCAGAATGGTCATTTCTTCCACAAGGAGCATTTGGATCTGAATCAAAAGAAAATCTTTTTTCCCAATTTCTCGTGACGAAGTTGAATATGCAAATATCATTATAATCCTTATCTTCACCGTCTTCTTTGTAACCACCACCAAAAACAATCATTCTTTTTGATTTGGGATCGTATTTTGAAGTGTGAGAAATTCTTTCAGTAATTCCAGGAAATTCTTGAGGATCTGGAATATTATTCCAAGTTGCACTTCTGAAATCAAACGCAAAAAGTCCGTTATTGATATTTTCCTGAAAATTAATTCCACCAAAAACAAACATTTCGTTTTCATGAACAAGAGCAGTATGTCCCATTCTTGATTTTGGAATTTGGCCTTTTCCTTGGATTTCATTCCATTCAAGATTTTTTAGATTTAGTTCGAAAATTGATGAGTGATCGTTTCCTCCAAAAACATACATTGAGTCGTTATATAAAACTGAAGTTGGATAATATGAAACTGGAACTTTTTCGTTTGTTTCTAGTTTTTCCCATGTTCGGTTTTTTGTTTTGAACATGTATGTTTCGTTTGTTGTTCCAAATTTTTTTCTGTCTCCTCCAAAAATTATTAGATTATCTTCCATTACAACTGATGAATTTCCCCATGTAATTGGTGGTATTTTTCCTTTTTGTTCCAATTCTTTCCACTTTTTTATGAATTTTTGAAATTTTAAATTTTTATCCGATTTTAATTTTCAAAATGAATTTTAAAATGAATTTTAATTTTAATTTTAATTTTAATTTTATAAATGAATTTTAATTTCAAAATGAATTTTAATTTTAATTTTAATTTCAATTTTAATTTTAATTTTAATTTTAATTTCAAAATGAATTTTAATTTTAATTTTAATTTCAAAATAAATTTTAATTTTAATTTTAATTTTAATTTTAATTTTATAAATGAATTTTAATTTTAATTTTAATTCAAAATGAATCTTTTAACTATTTTTAATTTAAAATTTTATTTTTAAGTACATTTTAATGCAGCTTTTGGTGTTTTAATTTTAATTTGGTTTTTGTCCATTTTTTAAATTTTAATTATTAATTTAATTATAAATTTAATTATAAATTCAATTTAAATTTAAATAAATTTCATTTTAATTTATAAATTAATTTAAATTTAAAAATAAATTTAATTTAATTTTAATTTAAATTTAATTTTAAATTTAATTTTAAATTTAATTATAAATTTAATTTTAATTTTAATTTAAAAATAATTTTAAATTTAATTAAAATTAATTTTAAATTTAATTTATTTGTAATTAAATCAAATTCAAACATATCTCCATGATAATCTAATGTTCTCCAAAAACCTTTACTATTTATAATTATAAAAATTATAAATTTAATTATAAAGTACATGAGAAATTTGCAGCTCTTGGTGTTGGATTTAAAAATGGTTCAATTTTTATAAATTTATAAGAAATTAAATAAATTTAATTATAAATTTAATTATGAATTTAATTATAATTTAATTTATTATAAATTTAATTATAAATTTAATTATAAATATAATTATAAATTATAAATATAATTATAAAATTTAATTATAAATTTAATTATAAATTTAATTATAAATTTAATTATAAATTTAATTATAAATTTTAAATTGAAATTAAATTTTAATTATAAATTTAATTATAAATTTTGATATAAATTTAATTATAAATTTAATTATAAAGTTAATTATAAATTTAATTTAATTATAAATTTAATTATAAATTTAATTATAAATTTAATTATAAATGAAAAATGAAAAATGAAAAATGATTTTTCTGTTTTTAATTTTTGATTGGAAAAAATTATTAATTTAATTATAAATTTATTTTAAATTTAATTATAAATTTTATACACATTTTTGTTTTAAATGAAAAATGAAAAATGAAAAATGATTTTTCTGTTTTTAATTTTTGATTGGAAAAATTCAAACAAAAATTTTTATTTTCCTAAAACAATTGCATTAATCATTGAACTAAAAAAATAAATAAAACAAATTAAACAAAAACAAAAACAAAAAAATTAAATTAAATTTTTTTATCCGATTTTTTTGGATTAATTTTAAATAATTACTCCCAGAATTTTTCAACTTCTACTTTGAAACAAACATGAACATTTTTTGGTTTTTGAGTTGATTGATAAATATCAACAACAGTTTGACCAAAACTTAAAGGAGAACAACATTCAATATCAACTCGTAATCTTTTTTCTTGAAAAATTGATGGATTAACAACATATTGAACTGCAACCTTTAATTATTAAAAATCGGATAAAAAATTTAAATATAAAATTTAATATAAAATTTAATATAAAATTTAATAAAAAATTAAATATAAAATTTAAATAATAAATTTAAATATAAAATTTAATATAAAATTTAATAATAAATTTTATTTTGTTTTGTTTTGTTTTGTTTTGTTTTGTTTTGTTTTGTTTTTAACTGGATCATGAAGTGGTGGATCTTCCATCATAAAAACAGTTGCATAAGTTTTTTGAAAAAATCGAAGTAAATTTTCACATAATTTTCCAAATTTCGAATTTTCAGTTTCTTTTCTAATTCTTTCAAAAATTTGTTCTGTTACAAGAACTGTATGTGAAACTTCAAGAGGAACCTAAATAAATTTCCAATTTTGAATTTGAATTTGAATTTGAATTTGAATTTGAATTTGATTTTGATTTTTGATTTTGATTTTGATTTTGATTTTCATTTTGATTTTGATTTTGATTTTGATTTTGATTTTGATTTTCATTTTAATTTTGATTTTGATTATAATTTTCATTTTGAATTTAAATTTTCATTTTGATTTTGAATTTTGAATTTGATTTTGATTTTCATTTTGATTTTGATTTTGATTTTGATTTTTGAATTTGATTTTGATTTTCATTTTGATTTTGAATTTGATTTTGAATTTGATTTTGATTTTCATTTTGATTTTGAATTTGAATTTGATTTTGAATTTGATTTTAATTTTGATTTTGATTTTGATTTTGATTTTGATTTTGATTTTGATTTTGATTTTGATTTTGATTTTGATTTTGATTTTGAATTTGATTTTGATTATAATTTTCATTTTGAATTTAAATTTTCATTTTGATTTTGAATTTGAATTTGATTTTGAATTTGATTTTGATTTAGATTTTGATTTTGATTTTGATTTTGATTTTGATTTTGATTTTGATTTTCATTTTGAATTTGAATTTGAATTTGATTTTTATTTTCAATTTTGATTTTGAATTTGAATTTGATATTGAATTTGATATTGATTTTCATTTTAATTTTGATTTTGATTTTGATTTTGATTTTGATTTTGATTTTGATTTTGATTTTGATTTTGATTTTGATTTTGATTTTGATTTTGATTTTGATTTTGATTTTGATTTTCAAATTGATTTTGATTTTGATTTTGATTTTCAAATTGATTTTGATTTTGATTTTGATTTTTAAAATGATTTTGATTTTGATTTTGATTTTGATTTTGAAAATGATTTTGAATAATAATCCAAAAAAATACCATAACAATCTTTAAATCTTCTTCACCTAAATCAAAAAGAATTTTAGCAGCATGAGGATCACCTAAAATATTAAATTCAGAAACTGGAGTAATATTTCCCGAACCTTTCAATTCCAAATGAAAAAAAATTGATAAATAAAAATTGATAAATAAATAGGTCAAAATAAAACTTGAAACAATCAAATAATAAATAATATAATCCTACCAATAGCACCAGCCAACAAAACAACTTGTTGAATTTTCTTAGTCAATTCAGGATAAAGAGTAAATAATAAAGCAATATTAGTTAATCTTGCAGTGCAAACAAGTGTAATAGGTTTTTCTTGTTTTTCTATAAATTCAGCAAGAAAAACAACACCTTTCTGAATAACTTTGCCATCCTTCACATTAACTGGAGATACTTCCACTGGGGGAAACTCAGTTCCATCTAATCCAGTTTCTCCATGAATTTCAGGACAAACTCTTTCTTTTATCATCAATGGAAAATCTTGACCTTGAATAACTGGAATATTTTGTTTTCCAATAACAGTTAATGTTTTTAAAGCACTTTTATCAATTTCAATTTGATATCCAAACAAAATTTAATCCAACAACAAATTTTATAATTTGAATTTATTTTTATAATTTGAATTTTTTTTATAATTTGAATTTTTATAATTTGAATTTATTTTATAATTTATTTTATCAACTTTTGTGTTGTTTTTTGTATTGTTTGATTTCCTCCTTCTGTAATTATTGCTTTTAAATCTATTCTAGATGAAAAACTTGATAAAATTAT
>JAPDFW010000048.1:10000-32500 GCA_028826165.1 Anaeramoeba ignava
TAATTTTAATTCAAATATCAACCTGGCATATTTTCAGCAAGAGCAATTTCTGAAAAAAAGAATTCAATTGAAAATTCTTTTGAAATAGATTTCTTTTTGGCAATTTTATCAAGTTCTTCTTTTTTCAAAGTTAAATGATCTACTGTAATCATTGAAGTATTAATCCAACACATAAATAATTTTGACTAAAAAAATTTGGAATTTTTAAATTTGGAATTTTTGATTTTTTTGGAATAAAGAAAAAATAATGATTGATTTACTCCATTATTATAAAAAACAACTTTTTGATCTCCAATTAAAGGTTGAGGTTTAGGAAGAATAACAGTAACTTTTTTATCTTTTGATTTTGAAAAAAAAGCTTTGCTTTCTTTGCTCTAAATTAGATTTAAATTTTGATTTTAATTTTGATTTTAATTTTAATTTTAATTTTAATTTTAATTTTAATTTTAATTTAAATTTTAATTTTAATTTTGATTTTAATTATAATTTTAATTTTGATTTTAATTTTGATTTTAATTTTGATTTTAATTTTAAATTTAAATTTGATTTTAATTTTAAATTTAAATTTAAATTTAATTTTAATTTTAAAGAAAATGAAATACATTGCTTGCAAAAATACATCGACCAGTCATTGTAAAAACCTTTAAATAAGGACCTTTTCCATTTGTTTGATTTTCAGTAATTTTTTTAAGAGGTCCAACAACTATTCTTTGAAGATAACAAATTCTCATTGGAGGCATACCATTCTTGACAACTTCTCCAAAATATTCAACATATCTTCTCTGACTTGGAATTGTCACTCCCTATTTTTTATATTTTTTTGAATTGATTTTTGAATTAATTTTTGAATTAATTTTTAAATTGATTTTTGAATTGATTTTTGAATTGATTTTTGAATTAATTTTTGAATTGATTTTTGAATTAATTTTTGAATTGATTTTTGAATTAATTTTTAAATTGATTTTTGAATTGATTTTTGAATTAATTTTTAAATTAATTTTTGAATTGATTTTTAAATTGATTTTTGAATTGATTTTTGAATTGATTTTTGAATTAATTTTTGAATTAATTTTTGAATTGATTTTTGAATTAATTTTTGAATTGATTTTTAAATTGATTTTTGAATTAATTTTTGAATTAATTTTTGAATTGATTTTTGAATTAATTTTTGAATTGATTTTTAAATTGATTTTTGAATTGATTTTTGAATTAATTTGTTTACTTTTCCATCTTTTGTTCTCATTACTCCATAAAATGACATGGCTTCTTGTGCAGTATTCCATTCATGTGAATAAAGAAGATAAGCACAAATCATTAATCCTGTTCGACCCTTTTTTTATTAAATTTTTTATTAAATTTTTTATTAACATGAAATTTATTCAAAATTTAATTAAAAATTTTTTTTAACATGAAATGAATACCTTTCCAGCTTTACAATGAACAACAGCAATATAATCTTTTCCTTTTGCTACCCATTCTTCAACTGATTTACAAAATTGCATGATCATTGGAAGTGGAGCTGGATTATGATCTTCAAATGGGTATTTTTCAACTCGACCATAAAATTTTGCAGCGTCATATGATCGTTCAGAACATAAATTATAAACTTTATATTTATCTTTATGCTTTTTATCAAGGTATCTAATTTTATTTATAATTTTATTTATAATTTTATTTATAATTTAATTTATAATTTTATTTATAATTTTATTTATAATTTTATTTATAATTTAATTTATAATTTTATTTATAATTTAATTTATAATTTTATTTATAATTTAATTTATAATTTTATTTATAATTTAATTTATATTTTTATTTATAATTTATTTATAATTTAATTTATAATTTTATTTATAATTTAATTTATAATTTAATTTATAATTTTATTTATAATTTTATTTATAATTTTATTTATAATTTTATTTATAATTTTATTTATAATTTAATTTATAATTTTATTTATAATTTTATTTATAATTTTATTTATAATTTTATTTATAATTTTATTTATAATTTTATTTATTATTTTATTTATAATTTTATTTATAATTTTATTTATAATTTTATTTATAATTTTATTTATAATTTTATTTATAATTTAATTTATAATTTAATTTATAATTTTATTTATAATTTTATTTATAATTTTATTTATAATTTAATTTATAATTTAATTTATAATTTAATTTATAATTTAATTTATAATTTAATTTATAATTTTATTTATAATTTTATTTATAATTTTTAATTTATAATTTAATTTATAATTTTATTTTTTAATTTATATTTATTTATAATTTAATTTATAATTTTAATTTATAATTTTATTTATAATTTTATTTATAATTTAATTTATAATTTTAATTTATAATTTTTAATTTTATTTTATAATTTTATTTATAATTTTAATTTATAATTTAATTTATAATTTTATTTATAATTTTAATTTATAATTTTATTTATAATTTAATTTATAATTTTATTTATAATTTAATTTATAATTTTATTTATAATTTAATTTATAATTTTATTTATAATTTTATTTATAATTTAATTTATAATTTTATTTATAATTTAATTTATAATTTTATTTATAATTTTATTTATAATTTTATTTATAATTTTAATTTATAATTTAATTTATAATTTTATTTATAATTTTATTTATAATTTAATTTATAATTTAATTTATAATTTAATTTATAATTTAATTTATAATTTTATTTATAATTTTAATTTATAATTTTAATTTATAAATATCGTTAAAACGGAATAAATTCCACAAAAAAAAAAGTGCGAGTTTAAAAGTTGAAAAAATTGAAAAAATTGAAAAGTTGAAAAGAAAATAAAGAAAGAAATTACTTAATAACATCACTCATTTTATTTCGATAAATTCCTTCAATTCGAACTGAAGGAAAACCCATTGCAATTAATTGGTCTGTAATGTAGGATAAATCTAAATTAAATCCATCTTCATCAATTCTTCGTTTTTTCTTACTCACAAGTTTTTTTAACTTTGACATTTTAAAAAAAAATATAAGAAAGGGGTTTCAAAATTAAAAAAAAAAATAAATTTAAAAAAATTAAAAAAATTAAAATTTTTTTTTTCTTCTTTTTTCTTTTTTCTTTTTTTCTTTTCTTCTTTTAAAAAAAAAAATCAAAATTCATTTCAAAAACAATTCATTTTTTTTTCCTTTTCAAGTAAACAAGATCTCTTAAAAAAAAAATTTCATTCCATTTTTTTCTAATTCCTAATTTAATTGATCAAATTCATCTTTAATTTTAATTTTAATTTTAATTTAATTTTGATTTTAATTTTAATTTTAATTTTAATTTAATTTTGATTTTAATTTTAATTTTAATTTTAATTTTAATTTTGATTTTAATTTTAATTTTAATTTTAATTTTAATTTTAATTTTAATTTTAATTTTAATTTTAATTTTAATTTTAATTTTGGTTTTTAATTTTAATTTTAATTTTAATTTTAATTTTTGATTTTGGTTTTAATTTTAATTTTAATTTTGATTTTGATTTTAATTTTAATTTTGATTTTGATTTTAATTTTAATTTTGATTTTGATTTTGATTTTGATTTTAATTTTAATTTTGATTTTGATTTTAATTTTAATTTTGATTTTAATTTTAATTTTGATTATTAAATTTGTTAATTAATAAATCAAATAAATTTGGATTTGTTTGATTTAATTGAAAATAATCAATTCCTGTTTCAAGTTCATTAATTATTTCTTGTGTAATTTGAATTTCATTTTTAATTTGATTTGAATAAATCCAATATTCAAATATTTCAAATGATTTATTACTTAATTCACTATAATCTGTAACTTTATTAGATTTATCTTCTGTTACAGATAAAAACATTCCTCGATATAATTCACTTCTCATTATTAATATTAATTTAGGAAATTTATATTGTTTTTCTTTTCTTTCAATTATAAAATCTTTTTCATTTTCATTTAAATAAATTCTTTTCATTGTTTCTTCAATTTTTTCATTTAAATTTATAATTTCTTTAATTTCACAATATAATATTGGATTTATTATTCTGTTTGAATAAATCATTTCAAATATTTGATTTGATTCTTTAATTGATTTTTTTGAAATAATTTCTTGAAGTTTTTCAATTTGATTTTCATTTTGATTTAATCTATATTTCAATATTAATTTATGAGCTTCAATTATTTCTCCATCTTGAGTTTTAAATGAAATATCACAAAATTCTTTTCTTTTAAATAGTTTTATCAAATCTTCTTCAATATTAGAAAAAGAAAAAGGAGAATAATAAAGAAATGATTTATTTTCTCCACAATAAATATGATAATTGGAAATATCTTCATTAAATCTTAATTTAGGAAGTTCAATTTGAATTGGAATTGATTGATCATTTGTATCTCCAGTTCCTAATTCACCATAAAAATTTCTTCCAAATCCAATTAATTTTGAATTGGAAGTTAAAATCAAACTATGAGGATCACCAACAGAAAAATCAAGAATAATATCATCATTTTCAAATAAAGATGATTTAATTTCAGTAAATTCATAAGTATTTTCATCTTTGCCAAGTCCATTAAATTGATAATTTCCACATGAATAAAATTTTCTTTTTGGATTTTGATTTTCATTTTCAATCAACATTATTGAATGAAAATATCCACATTGAATATCAATTATTTTGCCTTTTGGAATATTTTGTATTTGGGTTAATTTTTGGATTTTTGTTTCTTCTTTTATTGATTCTCCTAATCCAAGTTGACCATATTCATTATTCCCGCATCCAAATAATTCTTGATTTGAATTTAAAAGAAAAACATGATTTGAAGAATTTCCTGAAAATATTTTAGAAACATTTTTCATCATTAAAATTGGTTTTTCTGTTTTTTCCATTGTCCAAAAACCAAGTTGACCATAATGATTATCACCAATTCCATAAGCATTTTGATTTGAAGTTAATAAGTAAATTGAACCAACTCCAGAAACAATATCTTCAATTATTCTATCATTTTTATCTTCAATTAATGATGAAATATTGATAAATTCATTTCGATTTTCTGGATTAATATCATATCCTTTGGCAAATACATTTCCTTCTTTTGTTAAAATAGCTACATTAAAACAACCAACAGTTACTTTTTGAATATTTTCAATTTGGATTTTAAAAGGATTTTGATTTGAATCTCTTAAGTATTCTATTGCTTTTCCATTTTTAAAAAGGAAAATTGTTGAAAATCTTCCTGATGAAATTTGTTTAATTTGTTTTTCATTTTCATTTTCATTTTCATTTTCAAATTTAAATTGAATTGGTTTTGTTATTGTTTCTGTTTCATTTTTAATAAGAATTGGTTTTTCATTTTCACCAAAAAATAAAATTTCATTCATTTTTGAAAAGAAAAAAAATGAAAAAACGTTTTTTGGATTTTTAATTTTGATTTTAATTTTGATTTTAATTTTAATTTTAATTTTATTTTTGATTTTAATTTTAATTTTAATTTTAATTTTAATTTTGATTTTGATTTTAATTTTAATTTTAATTTTATTTTTGATTTTGATTTTAATTTTAAATAATTTTAATTTTAATTTTAATTTTAATTTTGATTTTGATTTTAATTTTAATATTAATTTTAATTATTAATTTTAATTTTAATTTTAATTTTGATTTTAATTTTAATATTAATTTTAATTTTAATTTTAATTTTAATTTTAATTTTAATTTTAATTTTAATTTTAATTTTAATTTTAATTTTAATTTTGATTTTAATTTTAAATTGAATTTTAATTTTAATTTTGATTTTGGTTTTGATTATTAAATTTCCTAACTAATAAATCAAATAAATTTGGATTTGTTTGATTTAATTGAAAATAATCAATTCCAGTTTCAAGTTCATCAATAATTTCTTGTGTAATTTGAATTTCATTTTTAATTTGATTTGAATAAATCCAATATTCAAATATTTGAAATGATTTATTACTTAATTCACTATAATCTCTAACTTTATTAGAAGTATCATCAGTTACAGATAAAAACATTCCTCGATATAATTCACTTCTCATTATTAATATTAATTTAGGAAATTTATATTGTTTTTCTTTTCTTTCAATAATAAAATCTTTTTCATTTTCATTTTCATTTAAATAAATTCTTTTCATTGTTTCTTCTATTTTTTCATTTGAATTTATAATTTCTTTAATTTCATAATATAATTCTGGATTTATTATTCTGTTTGAATAAATCATTTCAAATATTTGATTTGATTCTTGAATTGATTTATTTGAAATAATTTCTTGAAGTTTTTCAATTTGATTTTCATTTTGATTTTGATTTAATCTATATTTCAATATTAATTTATGAGCTTCAATTATTTCTCCATTTTTGGTTTTAAATGAAATATTACAAAATTCTTTTTTTTCAAATAATTTTATCAAATCTTCTTCAAGATTGGAAAAAGAAGGAGAAGAATAATAAAGAAATGAATTGTAATATCCACAAGAAACATGATAATTAGAAATATCTTCATTAAATCTTAATTCAGGAAGTTCAATTTGAATAGGAATTGATTGATTTTTGTATCTCCAGTTCCTAATTGACCATGAGAATTATTCCCAAATCCGATCATCTTCTCTTTTGTTGTTAAAATCAAAGTATGATTACTCCCAACAGAAAAATCAAGAATATTATCATCATTTTCAAATAAAGATGATTTGATTTCAGTAAATTCATAAGTATCTTCATTTTTGCCAAGTCCATTATTTTCATGATATCCACATGAATAAAGTTTTCTTTTTGAATTTTCATTTTCATTTTCAATCAACATTATTGAATGAGAATATCCACATTGAATATCAATTATTTTGCCTTTTGGAATATTTTGGATTTTGGTTAATTTTTCAGTTAATGCTTCTTTTCTTGATTTTCTTAATCCAAGTTGACCAAATCTATTATCACCACATCCAAATAATTCTTGATTTGAATTTAAAAAAAAAGCGCGAAGTGAATCATTTCCTGAAAATATTTTAGAAACATTTTTCATTATTAAAATTGGTTTTTCTGTTTTTTTAAGTGTTTTAGAATCAATAACAAGTTGACCCCAACCATTTGAACCAATTCCATAAACATTTTGATTTGAAGTTAATAAGTAAATTGCATTTAATCCAGAAACAATATCTTCAATTATTCTATCATTTTTATCTTCAATTAATGATGAAATATTGATGAATTCTTTTCGATGTTTTCTAATAATATCTTTTCCTTTGGCAAATACATTTCCTTCTTTTGTTAAAATAGATACATTTCTAATACCAGCAGTTACTTTTTGAATATTTTCAATTTGGATTTTTGAAGGATTTTGTTTTGAATCATTTTCATGTGGATATTCTATTGCTTTTCCATTTTTAAAAAGGAAAATTGTTGAAAATTCTGATATTAAAATTTGTTTAATTTGTTTTTCATTTTCATTTTCATTTTCATTTTCATTTTCATTTTCATTTTCATTTTCAAATTTAAATTGAATTGGTTTTGTTATTTTTTCTAGTTCATTTTTAAAAAGTTTTCGTTCTTTATTTAAACCAAAAAATAAACTTTCATTCATTTTTAAAAAGAAAAAAATGAATTTTTAATTTTCGAATTTCCAATTTCATTATTAATTTTTTTTTCGAATTTCCAATTTCATTATTAATTTTTTATTCGAATTTCCAATTTTTTAATTTTAATTTTTAATTTTGATTTTGATTTTAATTATTAAAAAATTAAACAATCACTTTTCTTTTTTTGATTTTGATTATTAAATTTGTTAATTAATAAATCAAATAAATTTGGATTTGTTTGATTTAATTGAAAATAATCAATTCCAATTTGAATTTCATTAATTATTTGTTGTGTAATTTGAATATCATCTTTAATTTGATTTGAATAAATCCAATATTCAAATATTTGAAATGATTTATTACTTAATTCACTATAATCTGTAACTTTATTAGAAGTATCATCAGTTACAGATAAAAACATTCCTCGATATAATTCACTTCTCATTATTAATATTAATTTTGGAAATTTATATTGTTTTTCTTTTCTTTCAATTATAAAATCTTTTCCATTTTCATTTTCATTTAAATAAATTCTTTTCATTGTTTCTTCAATTTTTTCATTTGAATTTATAATTTCTTTAATTTCAGAATATAATTTTGGATTTATTTTGGAATTGTTTGAATAAATCATTTCAAATATTTGATTTGATTCTTTAATTGATTTTTTTGAAATAATTTCTTGAAGTTTTTCAATTTGATTTTCATTTTGATTTTGATTTAATCTATATTTCAATATTAATTTATGAGCTTCAATTATTTCTCCATTTTCTGGTTTTAAATGAAATATTACAAAATTCTTTTCTTTCAAATAATTTTATCAAATCTTCTTCAATATTAGAAAAAGGAGAAAGAAAAGGAGAATAATAAAGAAATGATTTGTTAAATCCACAATAAATATGATAATTGAAAATATCTTCATTAAATCTTAATTTAGGAAGTTCAATTTTAATAGGAATTTGTTGATTATTTCTATCTCTAGTTCCTAATTGTGCCCAAGAATTACTTCCAAATCCGATTAATTTTGGTTTGGAAGTTAAAATCAAAGTATGATCACTACCACAAGAAATTTCAAGAATATAATCATCATTTTCAAATAAAGATGATTTGATTTCAGTAAATTCATAGGTATTTGTGCCAAGTCCATTATATAGAGAAAATCCGCATGAATAAAGTTTTCTTTTTGGATTTTCATTTTGATTTTCATTTTCAATCAACATTATTGAATGATAATATCCTGTTTGAATATCAATTATTTTGCCTTTTGGAATATTTTGGATTTTGGTTAATTTATTGATTTCTTTTTCTTCTGTTGATTCTCCTAATCCAAGTTGACCAAATCTATTATCACCACATCCAAATAATTCTTGATTTGAATTCAAAAGAAAAACGTGATATGAATTGTTTCCTGAAAATATTTTAGAAACATTTTTCATCATTAAAATTGGTTTTTCTGTTATTTCAAATGTTTCAGAATCAAAACCAAGTTGACCATCGAAATTTGAACCAATTCCATAAACGTTTTGATTTGAAGTTAATAAGTAAATTGAATTAGCTCCAGAAACAATATCTTGAATTATTCTATCATTTTTATCTTCAATTAATGATGAAATATTGATAAATTCATTTGGATTATTTGGATTAATATCTTTTCCTTTAGCAAATAGATTTCCTTCTTTTGTTAAAATAACTTCATTTTCATGACCAACAGTTACTTTTTGAATATTTTCTTCAATTTGGATTTTTTCAGGTTTTGGATTTGAATCGTCTTTATTTAAATATTCTATTGCTTTTCCATTTTCAAAAAGGAAAATTGTTCCAAAATTTCCTGTTGAAATTTGTTTAATTTGTTTTGTTTTTCATTTTCATTTTCATTTTCATTTTCAAATTTAAATTGAATTGGTTTTGTTATTTTATCTGGTTCATTTTTAATAAGAATTGGATATTTATTTCTTCCAAAAAATAAAATTTCATTCATTTTTGAAAAGAAAAAAAATGAAAAAAATAATTTTTGGATTTTTAATTTTAATTTTAATTTTAATTTTTAATTTTTAATTTTAATTTTGATTTTAATTTTAATTTTAATTTTAATTTTTAATTTTAATTTTAATTTTGATTTTAATTTTAATTTTGATTTTGATTTTGATTTTGATTTTAATTTTGATTTTAATTTTAATTTTAATTTTAATTTTAATTTTGATTTTAATTTTGATTTTTAATTTTAATTTTAATTTTAATTTTAATTTTAATTTTTAATTTTAATTTTGATTTTAATTTTAATTTTAATTTTAATTTTAATTTTAATTTTATTTTTAATTTTAATTTTAATTTTAATTTTAATTTTAATTTTAATTTTAATTTTAATTTTAATTTTAATTTTAATTTTAATTTAAATTTTAATTTTTAATTTTAATTTTGATTTTAATTTTGATTATTTTAATTTTGATTTTGATTTTGATTTTGATTTTGATTTTAATTTTAATTTTTATTTTAATTTTGATTTTAATTTTAATTTTAAATTTTAATTTTAATTTTAATTTTAATTTTGATTTAAATTTTGATTTTAATTTTTAATTTTGGTTATTAAATTTGTTAATTAATAAATCCAATAAATTTGGATTTGTTTGATTTAATTGAAAATAATCAATTCCAATTTGAATTTCATTAATTATTTGTTGTGTAATTTGAATATCTTCTTTAATTTGATTTGAATAAATCCAATATTCAAATATTTGAAATGATTTATTACTTAATTCACTATAATCTGTAACTTTATTTGATTTATCTTCAGTTACAGATAAAAACATTCCTCGATATAATTCACTTCTCATTATTAATATTAATTTGGGAAATTTATATTGTTTTTCTTTTCTTTCAATAATAAAATCTTTTTCATTTTCTTTTTCATTTTCATTTAAATAAATTCTTTTAATTGTTTCTTCAATTTTTTCATTTAAATTTATAATTTCTTTAATTTCAGAATATAATTTTGGATTTATAATTCTGTTTGAATAAATCATTTCAAATATTTGATTTGATTCTTTAATTGATTTATTTGAAATAATTTCTTGAAGTTTTTCAATTTGATTTTCATTTTGATTTAATCTATATTTCAATATTAATTTATGAGCTTCAATTATTTCTCCATTTTCGGTTTTAAATGAAATATCACAAAATTCTTTTCTTCTAAATAGTTTTATCAAATCTTCTTCAAGATTGGAAAAAGAAGGAGGAGAATAATAAAGAAATGAATTGAAGTAACCACAAGAAACATGATAATTAGAAATGTCTTCATTAAATCTTAATTTGGGAAGTTCAATTTGAATTGGAATTGGTTGATTTTTTGTATCTCCAGTTCCTAATTCACCAAATTCATTATTTCCAAATCCAATTAATTTTGAATTAGAAGTTAAAATCAAATTATGAGAATATCCAACAGAAAAATCAAGAATATTATCATCATTTTCAAATAAAGATGATTTGATTTCAATAAATTGATCTATAGTTCGAAGAAAAATTCCAATACCATTTAAGGAACAATCTCCACATGAATAAAGTTTTCTTTCTGGATTTTCATTTTGATTTTCAATCAACATTATTGAAAAAGAAATTCCACATTTAATATCAATTATTTTGCCTTTTGGAATATTTTGGATTTTGGTTAATTTTTGGATTCTTGTTTCTTCTTTTCTTGATTCTCCTAATCCAAGTTGACCATCACTATTATATCCACATCCAAATAATTCTTGATTTGAATTCAAAAGAAAAACATGAAATGAATTGTTTCCTGAAAATATTTTAGAAACATTTTTCATCATTAAAATTGGTTTTTCTGTTATTTCAAGTGTTTTAGAATCAAAACCAAGTTGACCATCATAATTAGCACCAATTCCGTAAACATTTTGATTTGAAGTTAATAAGTAAATTGAACGAGATCCAGAAACAATATCTTGAATTATTCTATCATTTGTATCTTCAATTAATGATGAAATATTGATAAATTCATTTGGATTATATGGATTAATATCTTTTCCTTTAGCAAATAGATTTCCTTCTTTTGTTAAAATAGCTTCATTTTGATAACCAACAATTACTTTTTGAATATTTTCAATTTGGATTTTTTCAGGATTTTCATTTAAATCTTCATTATTTAAATATTCTATTGCTTTTCCATTTTTAAAAAGGAAAATTGTTGAAAAATAACCTGATGAAATTTGTTTAATTTGTTTTTCATTTTCATTTTCATTTTCATTTTCAAATTTAAATTGAATTGGTTTTGTTATTTTAATTGATTCATTTTTATAAGTTTTGGTTTTATATTTCTTCCAAAAAATAAACAATCATTCATTTTTGAAAAGAAAAAAATGAAAAAAATAATTTTTGGAATTTTTGATTTTAATTTTGAATTGAAATGAATTTGAAAAAGAAAAAAAAGAAAAAAAGAATTGATTAATTTTTTGAATTGATTGATTTTTTGAATTGATTGATTTTTTGAATTGATTTTTCTTTGAATTAATTATCATCATTATCCAAATCAAGATCATCAACTTTGGAATTAATAATATTCTCAGAAACATTTTGAAGAACCAAAAGAATATTCTGGAAATTAAAAGAATTGAAAATTTCTTGATCATTGAAAATTTTTTGATTAATTGAATCGGAAACTAAATTCTGGATTAATTGGAAAGTTTTTTGTTGAATTTCAACAAGAATATCAACAGCATGATTTCCAATATTGCGTAAAATTTGGGTTTTTGTTTCGGAAATTTGGTTTTTAATTGAATCTATTCCTTCGCTTTTAAGATGAACAAGTGAATCTTGTGAATAATTTTCCAATTTGTTTTGAATTTTATCAAAATATGAAATGAACGATTCACATGTTTTTTGATAATTAGCAACTTCGAATATAATTTTTTGATAAATTTCCGATTTTTCTGACAATTTCAAAAAATCCTTCTTTTTCTTTGTTAAATTTTTAAATTCTTTATCTCGAATTAACCAAAATTGTTTCAAAATCAATTTTTGCATTTCTGCGAAGTTTTTGAATATAAAATCAAGTAAATCCACGAAAATTTGCTCTCCAATTTCCTTTTTGGAAATGTATTTTGAAATCAAACTATCAATTTTTGCTTTTAATTTGTTGATTGTGTTTTTTAAAAAATGGAATATTCCTTCTTTCTTTGATGTTTTTGTTTTGTGATCAATGTAATAAATTGGGAAATAAAGTAATGAGAAAAGAAGTGTTTTGAGATCTCGCACAAAGAAGAAAAGCCAATTTTTTGAAAACACTTTCGAAACGATATCTTTAGGAATTTCGATTTTTTTTGGTTCGAAATTCTATTTAAATTTATTTATAATTTTAATTTTAATTTTTTAATTTTAATTTTTAATTTTAATTTTAATTTTTAATTTTAATTTTAATTTTAATTTTAATTTTAATTTTAATTTTAATTTTAATTTTAATTTTTAATTTTATAAATGAATTTTAATTTTGATTTTATTTATAATTTTAATTTTAATTTTAATTTTAATTTTATAAATGAATTTTAATTTTAATTTTGATTTTAATTTTATAAATGAATTTTAATTTTAATTTTAATTTTAATTTTAATTTTATAAATGAATTTTAATTTTAATTTGAATTTTATAAATGAATTTTAATTTTATTTATAATTTAATTTATAATTTTATTTATAATTTTAATTTTATAAATGAATTTTAATTTTAATTTTAATTTTAATTTTATAAATGAATTTTAATTACTTTTCCAATTAATTTAATATGACTATCAAGTTCATCTTTCAAAGATTCACAATTTAATTTAATAGTTTTTGAAACAATATCCAAGAATTGTTTATCATCTAATTGTTCTTCTTTTTGATCTTCAAGTTCATCCCAAGTCAAACCGAAACAAAATTCTTTCATAAATTTGATTTCTGATTTAATTTCTTCAGAAACATCTTCAAAATTTTTCAATTCAATTTTATGCTCTTGATTTTTAGCTTTTTTTTGTATCTTTTTAGGTTCAAAATTTGAATATAAAAAGTTTTTCATCTTTTCTAAAATTGATTGAATAATTTCCGGAAATTGTTCTGTTTCTTTTTTTGGTATTTTTTCTTCATTCATTTTGAATTTAAGTGATTCATCGGAAAATTTTGTTGTTAATGTGAATTTCGGATTTTTTTTGAATCTTTGAATCAGGAAAAGTCCAATGTTTAAAAATGCTGAAATAATCGGAACAAGAATCATTTCAAGAAAAAGTAAGAATGTTTCTGTAATAAAGAAAATTGACTAAAAGAAATATGAAAAAAATTTATAATTTTAATTATTTTAATTTATAATTTAATAATAATTTAATTTATAATTTTATTTATAATTTATTTATAATTTAATTTATAATTTTATTTATTATTTAATTTATAATTTTATTTATAATTTAATTTATAATTTAATTTATAATTTTATTTATAATTTAATTTATAATTTAATTTATAATTTTATTTATAATTTTATTTATAATTTTATTTATAATTTAATTTATATTTTTAATTTATAATTTTATTTATAATTTTATTTATAATTTAATTTATTTATAATTTTATTTATAATTTTAATTTATAATTTAATTTATATTTTAATTTATAATTTAATTTATAATTTTAATTTATAATTTTAATTTATAATTTAATTTATAATTTTATTTATAATTTATTTATAATTTAATTTATAATTTTATTTATAATTTTATTTATAATTTTATTTATAATTTTAATTTATAATTTTTATTTTAATTTATAATTTATTTTTAATTTGTTTAATTTAATTTATAATTTTAATTTATAATTTAATTTATAATTTATTTATAATTTTATTTATAATTTAATTTATAATTTTAATTTATATTTATTTAATTTATAATTTTAATTTTATAATTTTATTTATAATTTTTATTTATAATTTTAATTTATAATTTATTTTATAATTTTTATTTATAATTTTATTTATGTTTTTATTTATAATTTTATTTATAATTTTTAATTTTATTTAATTTTATTTATAATTTTATTTATAATTTTATTTATTATTTTATTTATAATTTTATTTATAATTTTATTTATAATTTTATTTATAATTTTATTTATAATTTTATTTATAATTTTTATTTATAATTTTATTTATAATTTTAATTTATTATTTTATTTATAATTTTATTTATAATTTTATTTATAATTTTATTTATAATTTTTATTTATATTTTATTTTTATTTTTTATTTATAATTTTATTTATATTTTTATTTATAATTTAATTTATATTTTTATTTATAATTTAATTTATAATTTTATTTATAATTTTAATTTATAATTTTTATTTATAATTTTATTTATAATTTTAATTTATAATTTAATTTATAATTTTTATTTATAATTTAATTTATAATTTAATTTATTTATTTAATTTTAATTTTATTTTTTTAATTTTAATTTATAATTTTTATTTATAATTTTATTTATAATTTAATTTTAATTTAATTTTATAATTTATTTATAATTTAATTTATAATTTTAATTTATAATTTTAATTTATTTTAATTTTATTTTTATTTATATTTTTATTTATAATTTTAATTTATAATTTTATTTATAATTTTATTTATAATTTTAATTTATAATTTTTATTTATATTTTTAATTTATATTTTAATTTATTTTTTATTTATTATTTTATTTTTATTTTTTTATTTTTTTATTTTTTTTTATTTTTTATTTTTTTTTAATTTATAATTTTATTTATTTTTTTAATTTATAATTTTATTTATAATTTTAATTTATATTTTTAATTTATAATTTAATTTATATTTTTAATTTATAATTTTATTTTTTATTTTTATTTATAATTTATTTTATAATTTAATTTATTATTTAATTTATATTTTTTTATTTATAATTTTATTTATAATTTTATTTATAATTTTAATTTATAATTTTATTTATAATTTATAATTTAATTTATAATTTTATTTATAATTTTATTTATAATTTTAATTTATAATTTAATTTTATAATTTAATTTATAATTTTATTTATAATTTTATTTATAATTTTATTTATAATTTTTAATTTATAATTTTTATTTATAATTTTTATTTATAATTTTATTTTTTAATTTATAATTTTATTTATAATTTTTATTTTATAATTTAATTTATAATTTTATTTATAATTTTAATTTATAATTTAATTTTATTTATAATTTTATTTATAATAATTTTATTTATAATTTTATTTATAAATTTATATTTATAATTTTTTTTTATAATTTTTATTTATAATTTTATTTATAATTTAATTTATAATTTAATTTATAATTTAATTTATAATTTAATTTTATTAATTTTTATTTAATTATTTTTTAATTTTAATTTACTTAATTTTTTAATGATGAAAAACAAAAAGCAAAAACAAAATTTAAAATTTAAATTTATAATTTTAATTTTTATAAAGTTTAAGGATTTAAATTTATTTTCCATTTTTGATTTATTTTTTCTTTTAATTTTATTTTTTTAATTTTATTTTTCATTTTCATTTTTTTAATTTTTGATCAATAATATTTTCGTTTTATAATTTAAATTTATAATTTTAATTTAATTAATTTAAATTTATAATTTTATTTATAATTTTAATTTATCGATTTAATTTATAAGAAAAATTTTAAAATTTGAAAAATTTATAATTTTAATTTTTTATTTAATTTTTATTTAAAATTTTATTTATAATTTTATTTATAATTTTATTTATAATTTTTATTTTTATAATTTTTTTTTATAATTTTATTTGGAATATTTAAAAAGAAGAATTAAATAAATTTTTAATTTAATAATTTAATTTTTAATTTTATTTTTTTTTAATTTTATTGATTTTAATTTTTATTAATTGAATTTTTATTTGAATATTTGAAATTAAAGAAATATCAATTTCAATTTTTCCATCTTTATTTCTAATTTATAATTTAGAATTTATAATTCAATTTTATAATTAAAATTTATGAAAAAGCAAAAAGTGGAATAAAAACCAAAAATTTTTAATTTTATTTTTACCTTTTATTTTTAATTTTATTTATTTTTTTTTTTTTGATTAAGTTTATTTAGAAAATTTAAATTTAAATTTTTTAATTTATTTTTTTTCATTTTTAATTTTATTTATTTTTCAATTATTTTTTTTTTTTTTGTTTTATTTATCATTTTCATTTTCATTTAATTTTATTTTTAATTTTAATTTATAATTTTGATTTTGATTTTGATTTTTATTTATAATTTTGATTTATAATTTTAATTTTAATTTTAATTTTAATTTAATTTTTAATTTATAATTTGAATTTGTTAATTTTATTTTGAAATGATGAAAATTTTCAAAAACAAAAACAAAAACAAACTTTAAAAATTAAATTTGAATTTCTAATTTTTTGATAAAGTTGAATTAAGGAATTAAATGTATTTTCCATTTTTTTGATTCTTTCTTTGTTTTCTTTTGTAACTTTTTCTTTTTGTTTTTCATTTTCATTTTCATTTTCATTTTCTTTTTGATCAATAATATTTTCGTTTTTTTGTGACATTTAAAAAAAAAATATAAGAAAAAAATAATTCAATTAAAGAAAGAAAGAAGAAATAAAGTAAGAATGAAATTAATTATCGATTTTGAAAAGAAAAAAATGAAAAAAAAAAATTTTTTTAATTTTTAATTTTTAATTTAATTTTTATTTCCAAAAAATTCTCTTAATTTTTGAATAGAAAATTTAAAAACTGAGTAATTAATTCCTTTCATACATTTCATTGAAACAGCTTTTAATTGGAACTAAAATAAAAAAAAAGAAGAATTAAATAAATTTTTAATAATAAAAAAAACAACTTTTTTTTTACTTGATTTTCATTTTTTTTATAAAAAATTCCATTGATTTGATAATATTCATGAATTTTTATTTGAATATTTGAAATTAAAGAAATATCAATTTCAATTTTTCCATCTTCAGTTCTAATTTGTGCAGAATTATCAGTTAAATCAATTAAAAATAATCTAAAAAAATTAATGAAAAAAAAAAGCAAAAAAAAAAAAGTGGAATAAAAAAAAAAACCAAAAAAAATTTTTTAAACTTATTTTTTTTTACCTTCCAAGAATTTGAATTCTTTCTCTTTCTTTAATTTGATTAAGTTCATTTAGAAAAATAAATTTAAAAGAATTTTCAGAATTTCTTTTTTTCTTCATTTTTTGAATAAAGATTTCATTTTTTTCAATTTCTTTTGTTTTTCTTCTTTTGTTTTCAAATAAATCATTTTCATTTTCATTTTGATTTTCATTTTGATTTTGATTTTGATTTTGATTTTGATTTTGATTTTGATTTTGATTTTGATTTTCATTTTGATTTTGATTTTGATTTTGATTTTGATTTTGATTTTGATTTTGATTTTGATTTTGATTTTGATTTTGATTTTGATTTTCTAATTGATTTTGATTTTGATTTTGATTTTGATTTTGATTTTCAATTTGATTTTGATTTTGATTTTGATTTTAGATTTAGATTTTGATTTTGATTTTGATTTTGATTTTGATTTTCATTTTCATTTTGACTTTGATTTTGATTTTGATTTTGATTTTGATTTTGATTTTGATTTTGATTTTGATTTTCATTTTGATTTTCATTTTAATTTTGATTTTCATTTTATTTAAATTTGATTTTCCATAAAATTTTTTATTTTCTTTTTCATTTTTCATTCAACATTTTCATTTTATTTTTTTAAAAATTTTGAAAAACAAAAATAAAAATTTTTTTAAAATTTGAATTCTTAAACAATAAAATTTTGAATTTTAAAATTTTACAAACATTTGAAAAGTTCTTAATGAAAAATTTAAAATTAAAAACAAATTCAAAAAAATTTAAATTTGAAAAAGCAATTTTAATTGAAATTAAATTTTGAAAAAGAAAATTTATTACAAACATTTGAATAAGTTTGTAAAAAAAAAAAGAGAGAGAAAATTTTTAATTCATACTGAAGAATTTTTTAAATCAAAAGAAATCATAAATTTGAAAAAAAAAGCAAAATTAAATGAAATTAAAAAAATGAAAAAAGAAAAAAAGTGAAAAAAAAGTGAAAAAAAAACAAATTGAATGTTTGCTCTGAAAATAAGAGATAAAATTAAGATTTTTTGAAGAAAATCAATTCACATGAAATGATATTGAAAATTGAAAATTGAAAATTTTGGATAAATTGGAATACAAACGTAAAATTGAATGAAAATTTATTAATCATTTTGGAAATCATTAGGATCAATCGGAGGTGGAAGAAATTCCATATTTTGAGAATCTCCATCAAAATTTTGATCTATTGGGATTTCTGGAAAATCTCCATCAATTGGTGGAGGAAGTAGTGTTGGATCTTGTAGAAATTCATCATCCTCATCTAAAGGAGGTGGTGTTGGTTTAAATTGAATATTAATATTTTCATCCTCATCTAAAGGAGGTGGTGTTGGTTTAAATTCATTAATATTATTATTATCTTCATCTAAAGGAGGTGGTGTTGGTTTTAATTGAATATTATTATTATCATCTTCATTTAAAGGAGGTGGTGTTGGTTTTAATTGATTATTATTATTATTATCTTCATCTAAAGGAGGTGGTGTTGGTTTTAATTGATTATTATTATTATTATCTTCATCTAAAGGAGGTGGTGTTGGTTTTAATTGAATATTAATATTATTATCATCTTCATTTAAAGGAGGTGGTGTTGGTTTTAATTGATTATTATTATCCTCATCTAAAGGAGGTGGTGTTGGTTTAAATTGATTAATATTATTATCTTCATTTAAAGGAGGTGGTGTTGGTTTTAAGTGATTATTATTATTATTATCTTCATCTAAAGGAGGTGGTGTTAGTTTAAATTGATTAATATTATTATCTTCATCTAAAGGAGGTGGTGTTGGTTTTAATTGATTAATATTATTATTATCTTCATTTAAAGGAGGTGGTGTTGGTTTAAATTGAATATTATTATTATCATCTTCATTTAAAGGAGGTGGTGTTGGTTTAAATTGATTAATATTTTCATCTTCATTTAAAGGAGGTGGTGTTGGTTTAAATTGAATATTATTATTATTATTATCTTCATTTAAAGGAGGTGGTGTTGGTTTAAATTCATTATTATTATTATTTTCTTCATTTAAAGGAGGTGATGTTGGTTTAAATTGATTAATATTATCATCATCCTCATTTAAAGGAGGTGGTGTTGGTTTAAATTGATTAATATTATTATCTTCATCTAAAGGAGGTGGTGTTGGTTTTAATTGATTAATATTATTATCATCTTCATTTAAAGGAGGTGGTGTTGGTTTAAATTCATTAATATTATCATCTTCATTTAAAGGAGGTGGTGTTGGTTTAAATTGATTATTATTATCATCCTCATTTAAAGGAGGTGGTGTTGGTTTAAATTCATTAATATTATTATTATCTTCATTTAAAGGAGGTGGTGTTGGTTTAAATTCATTATTATTATTATTATCTTCATTTAAAGGAGGTGGTGTTGGTTTAAATTGATTAATATTTTCATCCTCATCTAAAGGAGGTGGTGTTGGTTTAAATTCATTAATATTATTATTATCTTCATTTAAAGGAGGTGGTGTTGGTTTAAATTTATTATTATTATCATCTTCATTTAAAGGAGGTGGTGTTGGTTTTAATTGAATATTATTATTATTATCTTCATTTAAAGGAGGTGGTGTTGGTTTAAATTGAATATTATTATTATTATCTTCATTTAAAGGAGATGGTGTTGGTTTTAATTGATTATTATTATTATTATTATCTTCATTTAAAGGAGGTGGTGTTGGTTTTAATTGAATATTAATATTATCATCCTCATCTAAAGGAGGTGGTGTTGGTTTAAATTGATTATTATTATCATCTTCATTTAAAGGAGGTGGTGTTGGTTTAAATTGAATATTAATATTATTATCTTCATCTAAAGGAGGTGGTGTTGGTTTAAATTCATTATTATTATTATCATCCTCATTTAAAGGAGGTGGTGTTGGTTTAAATTCATTAATATTATTATCATCTTCATTTAAAGGAGGTGGTGTTGGTTTAAATTGATTAATATTATCATTATTATCTTCATTTAAAGGAGGTGGTGTTGGTTTAAATTGAATATTATTATTATTATCTTCATTTAAAGGAGATGGTGTTGGTTTAAATTCAATATTATTATTTTCATCTTCATTTAAAGGAGGTGGTGTTGGTTTAAATTCATTAATATTATTATCATCTTCATTTAAAGGAGGTGGTGTTGGTTTAAATTCATTAATATTATTATCTTCATTTAAAGGAGGTGGTGTTGGTTTAAATTCATTAATATTATTATCATCCTCATTTAAAGGAGGTGGTGTTGGTTTAAATTGATTAATATTATTATCTTCATTTAAAGGAGATGGTGTTGGTTTAAATTGAATATTAATATTTTCATCTTCATTTAAAGGAGGTGGTAATTCTTGTAGATTAAAATCACCATCCAAAGGAGGAGGAATCAAATTATTATCCAAATTATCTATAAAATCCAAAGGAGGTGGAGTTGGAGCATTAAAAGAAGGATTTTTAGAAATAATAGGAGGAGGGATATTTTGATGAACAACAGGAGGATTTTCAGGTTTTAAAACAGGGGGAGAAATAGGAACTTGACCAATTCTTTTTTTAGAAATTCTAGATAAAACATTTTGTGATTTAGCTTGATCAATAATTGAATCATCAACTTCATCAAACTCAGAAAAATCACTTTGAGTTGATTCTGTTTGTGTGTCTCCAGTGATTTCACCGAGAACATCAGCTTGGATCTGTTTGAAATTTGCAGAGCGTAAAACAGGAGCTGCAGGATTTTTATTTGTGAGTAACGAAGATGAACGTGGACGATTAAGTGGTTGAATATTCGCTCGTTTTTCAATTGATTCTTTTCGAGTGATTTTTCGAAATTTTGCATTTTGTTCTAATTCTTGAAGAAATTCTTCAGGATTTTTTTCTCCGTTAAATAATCCTTCTTGTATTTCTTTTCGTAGTTCAGCTGCTTCCACTATGTATTTTGTTGTTCGGTGATATTTGTTCGATAATTGATCACGTACATGATTTGGTATGTTCGTATTCATTTGATTGATCATTTGTTGGCATAATTTCTTTTGCTTCTTGATGTAATCATCTGTTGCTTTCAGTGATGCTCGAATTTCTTCAAGTGATTCTTTTTTCAATTATTATTAAAATTATTATTAAAATTATTATTAAATTTATTATTAAATTTATTATTAAAATTATTATTCAAATTATTATTAAAATTATTATTATATTTATTATTAAAATTATTATTAAAATTATTATTAAAATTATTATTAAAATTATTATTAAAATTATTATTAAATTTATTATTAAAATTATTATTAAAATTATTATTAAAATTATTATTAAAATTTATTATTAAAATTATTATTAAAATTATTATTAAATTTATTATTAAAATTATTATTAAATTTATTATTAAATTGATTATTAAAATTAATTATTAAAATTATTATTAAAATTATTATTAAAAATTATTATTAAAATTATTTATAAAATTATTATTAAATTTATTATTAAATTTATTATTAAATTTATTATTAAATTTATTATTAAAATTATTATTAAAATTATTATTAAAATTATTATTAAAATTATTATTAAATTTATTATTAAAATTATTATTAAAATTATTATTATATTTATTATTAAATTGATTATTAAAATTATTATTATAATTATTATTAAAATTATTATTAAAATTATTATTAAAATTATTATTAAAATTATTATTATATTTATTATTAAAATTATTATTATAT
>JAPDFW010000048.1:37500-49736 GCA_028826165.1 Anaeramoeba ignava
GCAATTAAATTTTTATTTATTATTTAATTTAAATTTATTAAATAAGAAGTGGAATTAAATTTTTTATTTATTTTTTTTTATTATTATTTTTGGATTTACTTTTTTATTAGAGTTTTTTATTATTTTTTTTTTATATTTTTTTATTTTATTTTATGATTTGTATTTTTAATTGAAAAATTTAAATTGATTTGTTGTAATTCTTATTTTAAAAATTAAATAAAATTAAATAAAAAAAGGAAAAATAAAAAAAAAAAAGATTTAAAAATAATAAAAAGAAAAATAAAATAAATAACTTACCGATAAGCAATTCCTTTTGAATGAATATATTCAAGAGCAAGAATAACTTCGGAAATTAAAATACGAGCCAAACTTTCATGAATTTCTGACTCTCTATTCAATAAACCATACAAATCACCACCAGTTGCATATTCAGTTAAAAGAAATAAATGAGTTGAAGTTTGAAAAGAATATTTCAATGAAATTATAAAAGGATGATCCAATTCAACTAAAACTTTCCGTTCATTTTTTACATTTTTGATTTGTTGTTCTTCTTGTAATTTCTCTTTTAATAATACTTTCATTGCATATAATTCTTTTGTTTCTTTTTTTTGTACTAAAAAAACTTCTCCATTTACGCTTTTTGATAATGTTTCTATTAATTCAAAATTTTCTATTCCAATTTTCTGTTTTTTTCTTGTGTTTTGTTGTGTTTCATTTGTTATTGTTGTATTTCCCATTATTTTTTAAAAAAGTCCAAAAAAAAGCAAAAAAAAAAATAAAAAAGAAAAAAAAAAATAAAAAAGAAAAAAAAAATTTTTGTTTTTAATTTAATTTTCTTATTGAAAAAATAAAAATAAAAAAATTCGTTATTTCTTTTTTGTTTTTGTTTTTAAAGTTATTTTTAAAAGTTTTTGTTTTAATTTTTTATTCTATTTCAAATTTAATCTTTATTCCTTTACTTTTTTTAAGTGATCAATTTAAAAAATAAAAGGAAAAAAAAACAAAAAAGAAAAAATTTTTTTTATTTAATTTTTTAATTAAATTAAATAAGTTTTAATAAATAAATTAATATAAAATTAATATTTAAAAATAATTTTATTATTAAAATAATAGTTTAATGTTTTAGATTTAAATATTTTGTTAATTGAATATTTTATTAATTTTTTATTTAATTTTTTAATTAAATTAAATAAGTTTTAATAAATAAATTAATTTAAAATTAATATTTAAAAATAATTTTATTATTAAAATAATAGTTTAATGTTTTAGATTTAAATATTTTATTATTTAAATATTTTATTAATTTTTATTTAATTTTTAATTAAATTAAATAAGTTTTAATAAATAAATTAATATAAAATTAATATTTAAAAATAATTTTATTATTATTTATTATTAATTTATTATTAATTTATTTATATTTTGTAAATCAAATATTTTATTAATTTTTATTTGATTTTTAATTAAATTAAATAAGTTTTTAATAAATAAATTAATATAAAATTAATATTTAGAAATAATTTTTATTATTATTTATTATTAATTTATTATTTATTTATTTATATTTTGTAAATAAAATATTTTATTAATTTTTATTTAATTTTTAATTAAATTAAATAAGTTTTAATAAATAAATTAATATAAAATTAATATTTAAAAATAATTTTATTATTAAAATAATAGTTTAATGTTTTTAGATTTAAATATTTTATAAATCAAATATTTTATTAATTTTTATTTAATTTTTAATTAAATTAAATAAGTTTTAATAAATAAATTAATATAAAATTAATATTTAGAAATAATTTTATTATTATTTATTATTAATTTATTATTTATTTATTTATATTTTGTAAATAAAATATTTTATTAATTTTTATTTAATTTTTTAATTAAATTAAATAAGTTTTAATAAATAAATTAATATAAAATTAATATTTAGAAATAATTTTATTATTATTTATTATTAATTTATTATTTAGTTATTTATATTTTATAAATAAAATATTTTATTAATTTTTTATTTAATTTTTTAATTGAATTAAATA
Organism: Anaeramoeba ignava; assembly: GCA_028826165.1. NCBI lineage: Eukaryota > Anaeramoebidae > Anaeramoeba > Anaeramoeba ignava. Next base: position 39,549 of record JAPDFW010000048.1, read on the forward strand.
AGTTTTAATAAATAAATTAATATAAAATTAATATTTAGAAATAATTTTATTATTATTTATTATTAATTTATTATTTATTTATTTATATTTTCTTTATTCAAATCAATTAATCAATCAATCAATCAATCAATCAATCAATCAATCAATCAATCAATCAATCAATCAATCAATCAATCAATCAATCAATCAATCAATCAATCAATCAATCAATCAATCAATCAATCAATCAATCAATCAATCAATCAATCAATCAATCAATCAATCAACCAATCAATCAATCAATCAATCAATCAATCAATCAATCAATCAATCAATCAATCAATCAATCAATCAATCAATCAATCAATCAATTAATAAATTCAAATTAAATTATTATTAAAATATTTGATCAATTTTATTAAATTGTTGGGAATAATTTTATATTATTTTGGATAAAGAAAAACTGATAAAATATATAAAATAAAATTTATTTTAAATTTATTCTTCTTGTTAATTCTTTCTTTCTTTCTTTTAATTAATTGAAAATATTTTCATAGTAATCAATTAATAATTCTCCAATTAATGATTTTGGATTTAATTGATAATAATCTTTTGAATCAGAAAGTTCTTCAAAAATATTTCTATTTAATTTTTCTTCTTCAAATTCATCATGATAAAGAAAATAAATTAATTGATTTATTGTTTCAAATGATTTTTCTGAATAATCATGAACTTGATTAGATAAATCTTGAACATTTAATTGAAACATTGCTTTAAATAATTCACTTCTTAATATTAATATTAATTTATGAACTTTAATTTCTTTTTCTTCAACAATTATTGTAAAATCTTTAGTTTCATTTTGTTGATAAAATTTTGATAAATCTTTTATTATTCCTTTTCTTCCTTTTTTAGTTTTAATCCAATTTGATTCAATTCCAATTTGTTTAAAAATATCTTTCATTAATTTATTTTCTTTTTCTTCGATTTCATTTTCTTTTTCAATTTCTGTTTTTCTTAAATTTTCAATTTCCTTTCTTTTTTCATCTTGAATTGATTCTTGAATTTCTTTCATTTGATTTTTATAATTGATGAAATTTTGAAATTTTTGAATAAAATAATCAAAATTAGAAAATCCAGTATAAAGAAAATTTAAAGCTAATTGAACATCTCTTTTTGGTTTTCTATTGCAAATATTGATAAATTTTTGTAAAATTAATTTATCATTTTCAAATCTTGTTAATAAAATTGTTTTATGAACTTTAAATTTGAAATAATCATTTGTTTTAATTTCTAAATCTGTAAATTTTTCATTTTCATTTTCATTTTGACTTGATTTTAAAAAATTATTTAAATCTTCATTAATTGAATAAATTTTTGGAAATAAATTAATCATTTCTTCATTGATTTGATAATATTTCAAATCAAAAATATTTGCGTCATTCATCATTAATAATTTGATAAATTGAATATTCTCATTTTCACAAGCAACATGTAAAGCTGTTTTATTCCAATTTGTTTTTGAATTAGTATCAATTCCTGATGAAATTAAATATTTAATAACTTCAATGGAAATATTTTTATTTAAACAAGCATAATGTAAAGCTGTTTCATTTTGATTTGTTTTTGAATTAATATCAATTCCTGATGAAATCAAATATTTGATAACTTCAATGGAAATATTCTCATTTTCACAAGCATAATGTAAAGCTGCTTTATTTTGATTTGTTTTTGAATTAATATCAATTCCTGATGAAATTAAATATTTGATAACTTCAATGGTAATATTTTTATTTAAACAAGCATAATGTAAAGCTGTTTTATTTTGATTTGTTTTTGAATTAATATCAATTCCTGATGAAATCAAATATTTAATAACTTCAATGGTAATATTTTTATTTAAACAAGCATAATGTAAAGCTGTTTCATTTTGATTTGTTTTTGAATTAATATCAATTCCTGATGAAATTAAATATTTAATAATTTCAATGGAAATATTTTCATTTTTATAAGCAATATGTATAGCTGTTTCGTTTTCATCTGTTTTTGAATTAATATCAATTCCTGATGAAATTAAATATTTAATAACTTCAATGGAAATATTTTTATTTAAACAAGCATAATGTAAAGCTGTTTTATTTTGATTTGTTTTTGAATTAATATCAATTCCTGATAAAATCAATAATTTGATAACTTCAATGGAAATATTTTTATTTAAACAAGCATAATGTAAAGCTGTTTTATTTGCATATTTTGTTTTTGAATTAATATCAATTCCTGATGAAATCAAATATTTAATAACTTCAATGGAAATATTTTTATTTAAACAAGCATAATGTAAAGCTGTTTCATTTTGATTTGTTTTTGAATTAATATCAATTCCTGATGAAATTAAATATTTGATAACTTCAATGGAAATATTTTCATTTTCAGAAGCATAATGTAAAGCTGTTTTATTTTGATTTGTTTTTGAATTAATATCAATTCTTGATGAAATCAAATATTTGATAACTTCAATGGAAATATTTTCATTTAAACAAGCATAATGTAAAGCTGTTTTATTTTGTTTTGTTTTTGAATTAATATCAATTCCTGATGAAATCAAATATTTAATAACTTCAATGGAAATATTTTTATTTAAACAAGCATAATGTAAAGCTGTTTCATTTGCATATTTTGTTTTTGAATTAATATCAATTCCTGATGAAATCAAATATTTAATAACTTCAATGGAAATATTTTCATTTAAACAAGCATAATGTAAAGCTGTTTTATTTTGATTTGTTTTTGAATTAATATCAATTCCTGATGAAATCAAATATTTAATAATTTCAATTTCTGAATTGTTTTTAGAAGCAATATGTAATAAATTTCTTTTTTTATTATCAATTGAATTTGGATCAGCACCTTTTGAAATTAAAAGTTCAATTATTTCTTGTGAAACTTGTTTTTCTATTGCAAAATGTAAAATTGGTTTTTGTTCTTTTATTAACTGATTTTCTGGAATTGTTTCAATTTCTTTTAATTTTTGGAAATTGTTTTCTTCAATCATTTGCCAAATATCTTGATTTTCTTGATTATCTTTATTCATTTTTGTTCTTCTTTTGTTTTGTGTTTGTGTTTATTTTTGTGTTTCAAAAAAAAAGTAAAAAAATGAAAAATGAAAAAATGAAATTTTTCAATTAATTTCCAAAATAAATTTTAGAAAGTAATTTAAGATTTAATATTAATTTAATTTGGATTAGATATTGTGTAAATTTAAATTAGATTTTTCCTTATTAAATGACTACTTTTCATTCTTTATTTTTTATTTTTCTCTGCCTAATATTTAAACAAGAAAATATTTCAATCAAAAACAAGAAAAATATTATTGTTGACATAAAATTGAATATTAAATTATATTTTAAAATTGATTTCTCGATTAAATATTAAAATAAATTGAATCCCATTTTTGAAAGGTTTCATTAAATTTCTGAATAGATTGACAATTGATTTTTCCAAATATTTTTTTATCCATTCGGTTTTATTGAATCAGAAAAATTACAAATAAGATTTGTAAAATAAGGAAAATCTGAAATTTTTCCGTTTAATATTTATCTAGATTTTGACATTTTTTGAGGAAAAAAAATTTATTTGATTTCTTCTCGATTCATTTTTTTTTGAATGGTTTTAATTGCTTTGATTGACCTAATTTAGATAATTCCACTTTATTTGGGAATTCTCCAAGATATTTAGTTTTTTTTTATTTAGAGAAAAAGATTGAAATTTTAAAAATTTTGAAAAAGAAATTTTCCATTTTTTTCTTCTTTTTTTTTTAAGGTAACTCTTTTTTTTATTAAAAAAAAATTAACCAGGAATTTAATAATGAACTATCATAAAAAAAGAAAAGGAGCATTAAATAGAAACAAAATAATTATTAGTTATTGGTTATTAATTCATTTAATATTTGTGGACTGATGTTTTTTTTATTAATTAAAAAAAAAATAGATTTTTTCTAATTTTCCTTTTTTTCCTTTTTTTGGAAAGAAGCATAAAATGGAACAATTTCTTTCAAATGAAAACCAAAATCAATCAGAAGATAATTTGGATGATCAAGACGAATATGAAGAATCAGATGATAATAGTTGGGATGATCAAGAAGAAAATGAATCAGATGATAATAGTTGGGATGATCAAGAACAATATGAATCAGATGATAATAGTTGGGATGATCAAGAACAATATGAAGAACAAAATATTCGGAGAAATGATAATCAACAAAAAAAACAATATAATTCGAGAAATGATAATCAAAAAAGACAACAAGATAATTGGAGAAAGGATAATCAACAACAAAGAGAATATAATTCGAGAAATGATAATCAACAAAAAAGACAATATAATTCGAGAAATGATAATCAACAAAAAAGACAACAAGATAATTGGAGAAAGGATAATCAACAACAAAGAGAATATAATTCGAGAAATGATAGTCAACAAAGAAAACAATATAATTCGAGAAATGATAATCAACAAAAAAGACAACAAGATAATTGGAGAAAGGATAATCAACAACAAAGAGAATATAATTCGAGAAATGATAGTCAACAAAGAGAATATAATTCGAGAAATGATAATCAACAAAAAAGACAATATAATTCGAGAAATGATAATCAACAAAGAGAATATAATTCGAGAAATGATAATCAACAAAGAAAACAAGATCTAAGACCATCTCTGCCTGATTCAACAATAGAAACCACTTACCAAGATCAAAAAATCAAGATTTCGGGATCAAGTTATCAAATTCATAAAATTTCCAGTTTTGATAAGAAATTACCTTTTACTTCCACGATTAATGAGATTTTAGTTTCAAAAAAATGGGATTCTCCATCAGCAATTCAAGGATTTTCATGGAAATCAATCCTTTACCCAGTTGATTTTATTTGTGTTTCTGAAAATGGGAACGGTAAATTGAAAAAGTAGATTTCAATTTAAATTTCATTTTTAATTTTGATTTTGATTTTAAATCAAAAAATAGGAAAAAATCTTGCTTTTGTACTTCCTGCAATTATGCATATTCTTAACTATCAACAACAACAATTCCAAAATGAAGAACCATTTCGAAAGGAAGGAGATGGACCTATTGTTATTGTTGTCTCACCAACAAAAGAATTAGCAAGACAAACATTTCAAGTATTTGAAGAATTCACAACAAAAACTACGATAAGATGCATCAATGTTGATGAAGGAAAATATGAAACAGAACAAGAATTGGATTTGAAAGAAGGAGTAGATGTTGTTATTGCGACGCCAAGAAGATTAGTTGATTTCCTAAAAAGAGGAGTTATAAATTCGAAAAGATGTTCTTTTATTGTTCTTGATGAAACAGATCTTTTTTTCGAAATGGGATTTCAAGACGAAATTAATCAAATTTTCGGAACACTTCCGGAAAAAAGACAAAATATTATGTTCAGTTCAACCTGGTTCTTAGAAACCCAAAAAATCGTTGATATTTTTTTCAATCAACCAATTAAATGCATAATTGGAAGATCTGATCTTACACCTAATTTTGATGGTAAACAAATTATCGATATTTGTGGTGAAAAGCAAAAATTTCGCAGGTTTTATGCATTAATTCAAAAATTATATCAAACCCAAAAATTTTTGGTTTTTACAAACACAAAACAAAATGCGGATGCATTAACAAAATCATTAAACAAAAATAGAATTTCATCTGTTTTTATTTATTCTGATCAAAAACAAGATGAAAAAAAATCGATTCTTGATAAATTTTCGTCCGGTGGTTTTTCATTAATGATAGCAACTGATGGTGGACTGAGAGGATTGTAAATTTTCTTCAATTTGTCAATTTAATTTCATTTAATTTAATTTTAAATTTTGGAAATATTTAGAGATATTCCAAATTTTCTCATACTTATTAATTATGATTTTCCTCACAATATTGAAGATTATATTCATCGTATAGGAAGAGTAGCTCAATCTGGAAAAAAAGGAATTGCTTATTCTTTTTTTTGTGAAGAAAATTATCCACTAGCAAAAGCTTTATTAGAAATCATGAAAGAAACAAAACAAAACATTCCCGATGAATTAACTCGGTTATCAGAACGTGATTATGGTAATCGATTTGGGAATAGTGACAAATTTTTATATAGCTCAGGATATGAAAGAGGAAGAAGAAATTTTAATAAAGATGATAATGATAATGATTCAGGATTTAGAAGAAGAAGAAATTTTAATAGAGATGATAATGATAATGATTCAGGATTTAGAGGAAGAAGAAATTTTAATAGAGATGATAATGATAATGATTCAGGATTTAGAAGAAGAAGAAATTTTAATAAAGATGATGATGGTTGGTAAATTTTGTTTTTTTGATCTTTTTTAGTCATTTTTTCTCAACTTTTTTTTTCTTTTCAGCAAAATTGGAAATGACTAAAAGACTCCAAACAATTTGACAATTTTATTTTTCTTGTTTTCCTTCTTCATAACATTTAATAATTAGTTTGAATTAATTTTTTATTTAATTTTTTAATTAAATTAAATAAGTTTTAATAAATAAATTAATTTAAAATTAATATTTAAAAATAATTTTATTATTATTTATTATTAATTTATTATCTATTTATTTATATTTTATAAATTAAATATTTTATTAATTTTTTATTTGATTTTTTAATTAAATTAAATAAGTTTTAATAAATAAATTAATATAAAATTAATATTTAAAAATAATTTTATTATTATTTATTATTAATTTATTATTTATTTATTTATATTTTATAAATAAAATATTTTATTAATTTTTTATTTAATTTTTTAATTAAATTAAATAAGTTTTAATAAATAAATTAATATAAAATTAATATTTAAAAATAATTTTATTATTATTTATTATTAATTTATTATTTATTTATTTATATTTTTGTAAATAAAATATTTTATTAATTTTTATTTAATTTTTAATTAAATTAAATAAGTTTTTAATAAATAAATCAATATAAAATTAATATTTTAAAAATAATTTTATTATTATTTTTATTATTAATTTATTATTTTTAGTTATTTATATTTTATAAATTAAATATTTTATTAATTTTTATTTAATTTTTAATTAAATTAAATAAGTTTTAATAAATAAATTAATTTAAAATTAATATTTAAAAATAATTTTATTATTATTTATTATTAATTTATTATTTAGTTATTTATATTTTATAAATTAAATATTTTATTAATTTTTATTTAATTTTTTAATTGAATTAAATAAGTTTTAATAAATAAATTAATATAAAATTAATATTTAGAAATAATTTTATTATTATTTATTATTAATTTATTATTTAGTTATTTATATTTTTCTTTTATTCAAAATCAATCAATCAATCAATTCAATCAATCCAATCACCAACAATGTCAATCCACCACCAATCAATCCATCAATCAATCAACCACCATCAATCAACCAATCAACCAATCAATCAATCACAACCAAATCCAATCAATCAATCACCAATTAATCAATCATCATCAATCAATCAATCACCACAACCAATCCAATCAATCGGTCAATTACCAATCAATCAATCAATCAATTCAATCAATCAACCAATTACCAATCAATCAACCAACCAATGTCAATCACCAATCACCAATACCACCACCAATCAATCAATCAACCAATCAATCAATCCCAATCACCACAATCAATCAATCAATCAATCAATCAATCAATCAATCAATCAATCAATCAATCAATCATCAATCAATCAATCAATCAATAATTAGTTAATTTTAAAAAGAAAAAGAAAAATAAAAACAATTTTGATTTGATTTGATTTTTCTTTTATTGAAAAAAAAAGAATTGGAAAAAAAAAGAATTGAAAAAAAAAATTAATATTTTTTGGAATTATTTTTGGAAATTTGATCCAAATTAAAATGAATTTTCTTTTTAAATGGAGAAAGATTTTGTGAAAAATTATCTTTAAAATTTTCTTGAAGTTGATAAAAATTATTCAATTCTTGTTCAATATCATTTCTTATTTCTTTATTTTTATTTCTTCCAATTTCAAAAATTCCCCAATGAAATTTTAATAATCCAAAAATAAAAAGAGTTTTTCGAATTTCATTAATTAAATTGAAATGTTGATGATGATTTGGAATATGTTTCTTTTGAATAATATTTGTTGTAATATCTTTGAATTCTGATCCAAATCTACAAAGAATATTTCCATCTAAACTCATTAAAATAAAAGAATTTCTGTTATTATTTTTGTTATCATTATTGTTATTATTATTGTTATTATTATTGTTATTGTTATTATTATTATTATTGTTATTGTTGTTATTATTATTATCGTTATTATTATTATTATTATTATTATTATTATTATTATTATTATTATTATTGTTATTGTTGTTATTATTGTTATCTTTCTTGATATTTCTCATTTTCAAATCTAAAATAAATTCCATAATATCTTCAATTTCTTGTTGAGTTAAAAATATCCAAATTTTTGATTTTGTTTTTGTTTCAATTATTAATAAAATTCTTGTAAAAAATCTTAATCTAAAATTTAATATTTCTTTTTGATTAATTGAATTGATAAAATTTTGAGTAACATATAAATTCTTTAAGAAATTTTCATTTTGAAATTGGGGATTCATTTTTGGATAAATCATTTCTGGAATTTTTTGAATTAATTTGAAATATGAATTTGTTTTAATTTTTGAATTGATATTTTCTTGAATAAGAAAAGGAATATTAATTTTATTTTCTTTATTTGCTTCAAATTTATTTCCAATTATCAATAATTGTTGTTCTTCTTCATGAATTGACATTTCTAATTTTAAATGAGTTTCTTAATTTGAATTATCATCTTTTTGTGATGAATAAAATTTTTCAGGTAAAGATTGAAAAGAATTTTCAAAATTAATTTCAATTTTTTCTAATTTATTCAAAATTCTTATTTTGATTTGATTTCCTCTTGATTCAAATTCTGAAATTTCATTTGTAATTTGTTTAAATATATTTTCAATTTGTTGTTTTTTGAATTGAATAAATTCTTTGATAATTTCTTTAGAATCTTTCATTTCACTTTTTTTTGAATATTGCTTCCAATAATCTTGAATATTTTGTTTGATAAATATTTCTCCTTCTTTTCCAAATAATTTAAATAATTTTCTTTTCTTTTCTAATTCTTTAATTTCTAAAATCCATTCAAAAATTTCACTTTTAATAATTGTATTAATTTCTTGAATAATTTCATGAATTGAAATAAGAGAAAATTGTTTCAAATCATTAATAAAAGTAAATGAAATTATATCTATTGATTTTAATTTGGTTTTATCAATTTCTTTTTCTATTTTTTCAATTTCTTTTTCTGTTTTATTCTTTTTTTTAATTAATTTCTTTTTTTTCTTCATTAATTTCTCTTTTTTTTTTTGATTTGAATTTTCAAAAGATTTAATTTCTTTTTCAATTTTTGAAATTTTTGTTTGAATTTTTTCAAATTTTTCTGTTAATTTTTTCATTTTGAATTTGATAACTTTAGGATCATTTTCATCATTTTCATCATTTTCATCATTTTCATCATTTTCATCATTTTCATTTTCATTATTGTTATTGTTATTGTTATTATTGTTTTTGTTGTTTTCTTCTTCTGATAAAGAAAGAATTGATTTTATAAAAATAGATGTTGGTTGTGGAATAACAAATGATATTTTTTGTGTTCCATAATTTAATTTTCTCATTCTCATTGCTCCTTGAAGAAGTTGAACTGTTTGTGTTTTTTCAGAAATTGATAAAAGAGCTTCACAAAATAATGGTTGTTGAATATCTGCTCCAATAGTATGACTTTGATCATAAAAAGTAAATATTTCTTCTTGATTAAGTTGTGTTATTGTTTGAATTGTTTTTGGATCACTTCTTCCAATTCTTATTACTTGAAATTTCAAATTAAAATCATTTTCTTCTTCATTTTCTTTGATTATTGAAAGAAAATCTTTTTCATCAAAAAATAAAATTCCTTTGATTTTGATTTCTGTTTTTGTTTCTGTTTCTGTTTCTTTTTCTTCTTTTTCTTTTTCTTTTTTATGTTTTGAAAAAAATATCATCATTTCTTTGGCAATTTCTGTATTTGTAAATCCTTTGAAATATGCTCCAACATCAATAAAAGTTTGAAATGGAAAATTGTTTTCATTCTTTTT
>JAPDFW010000049.1:0-15000 GCA_028826165.1 Anaeramoeba ignava
TGATGAATAAAATAAAGAATAGATGAAATTTCTTATCAAAACTTCTTTAAAACAAAACCCAATAATTTTAATATTGTTTTAGTATATTTTCAACAGAAAAATTTATCTTCAAAAATGTTTCATTTTAATTCTTTTCTTTTTCCAATTTGATTTGAATAATTTCCATTTTGTTTTTGAATTTTTGATTTAAATTCATTAGTATTATATATGATGTTCTTTTATTTTTCAGTTTGTTTTTAATTAAGATTTTTGTTTTCTGATCAATATATTTACAGTTTTCTTTTTCCTTTTCATCCTGATTATTCTTTACGAATTCATAATTTACATTTTAATTCTTGTTTTCTTTTCAAGCTTTTTGGATAATGATATAAAATTCAATCTTGAAATTATTGAAAATAACATTTAGAATCAATTTTTAAATTATTAATTAAATTATTAATTAAATTATTTATTAAATTATTAATTAAATTATTAATTAAATTATTTATTAAATTATTAATTAAATTATTTTTAAATTATTAATTAAATTATTAGTAAATTATTTATTAAATTATTTATTAAATTATTTATTAAATTATTTATTAAATTATTAATTAAATTATTTATTAAATTATTTATTAAATTATTTATTAAATTATTTATTAAATTATTTATTAAATTATTTATTAAATTATTATTTAAATTATTGGTAAATTATTTATTAAGTATTTATTAAATTATTTATTAATTTATTTATTAATTTTGTTAAATTATTAATTAAATTATTAATTAAATTATTTATTAAATTATTTATTATAAATTAAATTAATTAAATTATTATTAATTAATTATTAATTAAATTATTTATTAAATTATTTTATTAAATTATTTATTAAATTATTAATTTTAAATTATTAATTAAATTATTTATTAAATTATTTATTAAATTATTTATTAAATTATTTATTATTTATTTTATTAATTTATTTATTAAATTATTTGTTAATTTATTTATTAAATTATTTTGTAAATTATTTATTAAATTATTAATTAATTTATTTATTAAATTTATTAATCAATTTATTTATTAAATTATTTATTAAATTATTAATTAAATTATTAATTAAATTATTTATTAAATTATTTATTAAATTATTTATTAAATTATTTAATTAAATTATTAATTAAATTATTTATTAAATTATTTATTAATTATTTATTAATTATTTATTAAATTATTAATTAAATTATTTATTAAATTATTGAATTAATTTTATTAATTAAATTATTTATTAAATTATTTATTAATTTATTAATTAAATTATTTATTAAATTATTTATTAATTTATTAATTAAATTATTTATTAATTTATTTATTAATTTATTAATTAAATTATTAATTAAATTATTAATTAAATTATTTATTAAATTATTAATTAAATTATTTATTAAATTATTAATTAAAGAAAATGCTTATACAAATTCTAAATAAAACGAAATAAGTAAATCAAAGAATATGCACAAAAAAAAAGCACTGAAAACAAAAGAACATAAATAAAAATGAAAAGGAAAAATAAATTAAATAAAGAAAAAAATGAAAAAAATGAAAAAATGAAAAAATGAAAAAATGTTTTTTTTTTGTAAAAATTTAGTAAATGATTTAACTTGTAATTTAGAAAAGATTTTTTAAATGAATATCTATTCAAAAGATATTTCAATAACTATATAACTTTAATAAAAATTTGAAAAAATAAAAAAATTTGGATTTTCAAATAAAACAATGATTAATGATTTTTTAATTACAAATAATATTATAAATTATAATTAAAAGTATATTTAAGAAAGAATATATTGATTAGAATTATTATTTTTATAAGTAATTGAAGATATAAATTTGATAAACTATTTTTAGTTAGCAAAAATTGGGAAAAATTGAGAAAAATGGATTAGAAAAATCAATATTTTGTTTTTTTTTTGTTCTGAATTCAACAAGAAATATTGGAAAATACTTGAATCTCTGATTAAAAATTGATTTATAGTTGTTCTATGTTAATTAAAACTAAATAATAAAAAAATCCAATTTATGTTCTTTTCAATCCATAATTTAACAAAATTTGATTTTAATTAAATTTATTATTAAAGGAAGAAATCATTGAAAAGGATAATTTAAAACAAAATTATTGATTTATTATTGTTATTTCTTGAATAAAAATTTAATAAAAATTAATCAATTTGGTTTGGAATCTCTCAAATTTAAAATATTTTATTATTCGAATATCATTATTAGAATGATTAAATTATAATTCTAAATAAAGAAAATTCATCAATTCAAAATTTAAAAATGATATTCAATTATATTCTCAATTATTTATTATTTAAAGTATTCGAATAACTAAGATTTGAAATTTAACGGTTTGAATTTTTCCTTTTTCGTTAATGATGATAAAATTAAAAACAAACAAAACAAATTTTGCAATAAAAATGAACTAAAAATATCTCTCAAATCAAACTGAAAAAGCAATTCTAACAATTTCATTTTTCATTTTTATTTTTGATTTTATTTTTCATTTTTGATTTTTGATTTAAAAAAAGATTTTTTATGAAGAAATTCAAACCTCAAATTACAATTGACGGATATCCCTTTTCCAAGAATAGACACAACTCTACTAATACAACTGGTTGGTATAGATGTAGAAAAAGGTGTGGAATGACTGCCAAATTGTTCTATAATCCCAATCTCCAATGCACTACAAATGGACAGCATAAACCAACTTGCCAAAGGATAAGTCAATCCAGAGAAGTTGCAGATTTGTGGAATTTAGTGGAGGAATTAGCGCTGGATAATATTTTCACTCCTGATAGAGTATATAGAGAAATGTGTGTAAGAATTGATTCAGATTTAGAAAAAGCTTATATTACTCCATCTCATCAAGAAGTTAAGAACTATGTAAAGAACATCAGATTGCCATCTGGAAAAAAGAAGAAGAAGAAGATTTCCAGAATTTCAAATCACCAAACTCTTTTCCAAGACAGATTTTCTCAGGAAGTGGAGCCAAATGTCACCATTTAATATTTATATATGGGCTAGTAGTTCTATGATTTACAATTTAAGCTTGGCTGAACAAATTTTCATAGATGGCACTTTTAAAGTGGCTCCAAAAGGATTTAAACAAATGATAGTCGTTATGGCCAAATTACCCAAACTCAATTTGTTTTATCCTGTCTTATATGGTTTAACTGAAACTAAATCATACCAAAACTACTTAATTTTCTTTGCTCAGCTTCTCGGTCTAATTCCAGATCTTAATCCAGATTATATAACGATTGATTTTGAATTGAATTTGAAAAAGTCATTGGATCGGATTTTTCTAACTCAAAAATCATTGGGTGTTATTTTTCATTATTGTCAATGTTTAAATAGAAAATTTCAAGAACTAGGATTGAATGAACCTATACATAAAAATTAAAAAGTTACAAAAACTACCATTTGTGCCTCAAGAAAATATCTTAGATAAAGTAAAAAAGCTCAAAAAAAAATTTCCGAATCAGGAAAGAGTGTTTAGATATTTCCGTACAACTTTTATGTCTGATCTCAGATCACAGATGTGGAACTATAGTGAACTGCCTAAGGAAATAAAAAGAACCAATGGATGTGTCGAGCGTTATAACAGGAGATTAAATGATATTTTCCCCACATCAAGAACAAATTTGGAGTCATTCTCTGCGCATCTAGCACAAGAAGAAAAGTATTGGCAAACAAGATGGTCTACCACAATATCGAGAGATGGAAATTTTGATTTCAGTTCTGAAAATTCAAATTCAAATTCAAATTCAAATTCACTTTTTCTCAATCATCCATATTTAGATCCTGATTTTGAAATTGATGAAGATTTTGAATTTGATGAAGATTTTGAGTTTCTTTCAGATTCAGATTCAGATTCAGATTACACGAATTCCCAAATATCCAAACAACAATTTGCAAAAGAAAATCAAAACCAAAATGAAAATGAAAAAGAAAAAGAAAAAGAAAAAGAAAAAGAAAAAGAAAAAGAAAAAGAAAAAGAAAAACTCACAAGAAAAACAAGAAGCAAAACAATATCAAATCAAAAACAAAAACAAAAACAAAAACAAAAAGAAAAAGAAAATGAAAATGAAAATGAAAATGAAAATGAAAATGAAAATGAAAATGAAAAAGAAAAAGAAAAAGAAAAACTCACAAGAAAAACAAGAAGCAAAACAATATCAAACCAAAAACAAAAACAAAAACAAAAACAAAAACAAAATGAAAATGAAAAAGAAAAAGAAAAAGAAAAAAAGAAAAAGGAAACAGATGTTGGTATTGAGTCTAATATTGATTTTAGTTCCATTTCGAAAACTAATTCAATTTTAAAATCAAAAAAAATTCTACAAAGAAAATCAAAAAGAATCCCAAAAAGAAATGATGATTACAATTTAAATATTTTGAATTCAAATTCACATTCAGAAAAAGGAAAAAAAAGAAAGCTAAAATTAAAACCAAAACCAAAATCAAAATCAAAATTAAAATCAAAATCAAAATTAAAATTAGAATCAAAATTAAAATCAGAATCAAAATTAAAATCAAAATCAAATTCAAATTCAGATTCAGATTCAGATTTCAAATTCAAATTCAAATTCAGATTCAAATTCAGATTCAAATTCAAATTCAAATTCAGATTCAAATTCAGATTCAGATTCAAATTCAAATTCAAATTCAAATTCAGATTCAGATTCAGATTTCAAATCAAGATCAAATTCAAATTCTGAAACAGATTCAGATGAGGATTAAAAAGGAAAATCCCTTAGAACGCAATCAATTTCTTCAATAATTTTAATGAATTTTCTTGGTTTTTAATCGGTTTTTTTGATTGAAATTCAAAATATTCTCGATCAATAATTCTTCATCCCTTTTTTTTAAAATTCATTTTCCTTTTTTTTTTTCAATTCATGGAATCAATTAATAAAATTCATCTTCAACAATTTTCTTTTTCCACTTTTTTTCTTTATTAATTTAAAGGAGGAGAAGAATCAAATATTGGGATCATAACTGAGCAATAATAATAATAATAAATGAAGAAAAAGCTTCTAAGTTCTTTTGTTTTTTTTCTTCTTATGTTAACTCGAAATCAATTAATTGCATTTTTTTGTTGACTTTTCAATTTCTAGAGAAAATCATAAAGAAATAAGTTCTGCACAAACAGAAAACGTATTTATCAATTAAAATCGATTCAAAATTGAATTGAATTAAATTGAATTAAATTGAATTAAATTAAATTGAATTGAATTAAATTGATTTGAATTGAATTGAATATTTTAGGTAAAAAGTAAGATGAGATGATTTTCCCATAATTATTTGATTAGAAAAAAAAATGGAAAAGAGAAATAATGATAGATACATTGGAAAAACAGAAAAAAAAAGGATTGATTACTCTCACTATTATATAATTTTATCATTTTGAATTGGGATAGATTCTTTTGATAAATTGATTTTTCTGGAATTTCATTTTCATCTTATTTTGATTCTAATTGTAAAACGAAATTGGAATTAAAAATAATTTATAAAATAACATAAATTTAAAATAAAATTAAAAATTAAAAAACTTTCCAATTTTAATTAAAGATTTTATATAAAAAGAAATAAGATCAAAAAGAAAAGAAATAAAATTATTTTTAATTAGATTTTCTTTATTGAAAAAAAAAATTGGAATTAAAAATAATTTATAAAATAACATAAATTTAAAATAAAATTAAAAATTAAAAAACTTTCTAATTTTAATTAAATATTTTATATAAAAAGAAATAAGATCAAAAAAGAAAGAAATAAAATTATTTTTAAATAGATTTTCTTTATTGAAAAAAAAAATTTGAATTAAAAATAATTTATAAAATAACATTAATTTAAAATAAAATTAAAAATTAAAAAACTTTCTAATTTTAATTAAAGATTTTATATAAAAAGAAATGAGATCAAAAAGAAAGAAATAAAATTATTTTTAAATAGATTTTCTTTATTGATAAAAATCTCACAAGGAATTAAAATAATTTATAAAATAACATAAATTTAAAATAAAATTAAGAATTAAAAAACTTTCCAATTTTAATTAAAGATTTTATATAAAAAAAATAAGAATATAAAAAAACAAAAGAAAATAAAATTATTTTTAATTAGATTTTCTTTATTGAAAAAAAAAAATTTGAAATTAAAAATAATTTATAAAATAACATAAATTTAAAATAAAATTAATAATTAAAAAACTTTCTAAATTAATTAAAGATTTTATATAAAAAGAAATGAGAACAAAAAAAAGGAAATAAAATTATTTTTAAATAGATTTTCTTTATTGAAAAAAAAAATCTGAAATTAAAAATAATTTATAAAATAACATTAATTTAAAATAAAATTAAGAATTAAAAAACTTTCTAATTTTAATTAAAGATTTTATATAAAAAGAAATAAGATCAAAAAAAAAGAAATAAAATTATTTTTAATTAAATTTTCTTTATTGAAAAAAAAAATCAAAAAAAATCAAAAAAAATTCCAATTTTCTTAAAATTACTTGAATTTAATTTTTAATGGAAATTATTTATTCAATTTAAATCAAAAATTATGATATTTTTATAACTCAAAAAAAAATAATCAAATCCATTTTCTTTCTTTTTTTTGGATAATAAATATTTTATATTAAATCAAATTCAATTTTAAAATTATAATTAATGAACATTTATTTATTTTTATCTTAATTTTTATTCTTCCAATTCTTATATTCAAATGTTAAATATTATAAAATTTGAAAAGAAATCAAAAATTAATAAATTTATTTCAACTATTTTAATAATTTTAATAAATAATTAATTTGTAATTTGATTTCAGATATTAATTAAAATAAGAATATTTACTTGTTTAGGTATTTTTATATTTATCAGAATGAAAATTGATATTTTGAATAATTTTAAAAAGAATTTAAAAATTTGGAATAAAAAATCAAGAAATATTTAAGGATTAATTTAATATATTATTTAAAAATAAATATTAGAGAGTCATAAGAGATGTTTTAAATATATTTTATTTTTAATTTAAAATCAAATTTATCAAAACAAAAAAGAATGAAATGGTTTCAATTCAATTATAAAATTAATAATAACAAAAAGTGAAATTAGATTTTGATTCAGATTAAAATTGATTTAATTCTTTTCTAATTCTCTAATTTGAAATAATGTTCAGAATTTTTAAATAATGAATGTAATATTAAACTTAATTCTATAAATTGATAAAATCTTTATATTTCTATCAAAGTGTATGAAAATTAAAACTCCAAAAAAATAAAAATGGAAACTTTAAATTAAAAACAATTTTATTTTTGAATTAAATAATTAAATAAAAATTTATAATTTAAAATTCATTCAATCGTAATAAAAATAGTTTTTGATTAAATTGGAATTTCTTTTAAATTATAAACTTTAAGAAAAATCTTTATTTTATTATTTTTTTCCGATTTTATTTTTTTAATTTAATTTTTGATTTATGAAGATAAAAATTAAGATTAAATAAATAAAACATTCTAAAATAAATAAATATAAAAATATTACAAAAACTTTTATGAATATAGAATTAATTATCGAAAATAATAAAAAGAATATTTTAATAATTTATGAAATTATTTAATATGATTTAATCAAGAAAATAAAACTTATAATTAAAGCTTCAGGAACATAACTCAATTAAAAATCAAATAATAAAAAGAATATTTCTGGGAGATATTTATTAAAAATATTAAAACTTAAGATTTTATTTGAGACAACAAAAAGAAAATATGAGTATTTTGAATTTACTCAATTTATTTTATTTTTGAATACAATAAAAAGTAGAGAATAAACAACAAAAATGAATTTCCAAAATTACTATTACATGTTTGTAATTAATATTTAAAAAAGTAAATAAAAACTTGATATTTCTTTATTGGAAAAAATGATGTTTTTTAGAGCTGAGTAATCAAAATTTAGAAAAAGAGAATTAAATTAAAAAGAGCAAGAGACATAAAATTAAGATTTAAATATCTTGAAGAAAAATTGAGAGCTTTTTGGGAATTTAAACTTGATAACTTTTTGAATTATTAGAATAAAGGAAAAATTCATCTTAAATTTGTGAGATATTATTTTGCAAATGATCTGAATAGATTGATAAAATAATAAGTGAAAATAGAGTTGGAAAAGAAAAATGAATTAAAATGATAAAAATAATCAAAAACAAAGATAGATGAAATATCTAATTTAAGAAAAATATGAAAAAGAATAACAATTAAGAGCAAAGAATTTTTGAGAATGAAAAAGATATATTAAATAAAACAAAATGAGAAAAAGTAATTAGGAGAAGAAATAAGAAAAAGAAATTAAATAAAAAGATAGTTAACTTGAAGAAAGTGAGGATTTATGAAGCAGAAAAATATTTTAAAGAGAATCAAAAAAAATGAAAAAATGGGAATGGATATTTCAGTGTAATTATTTCAGGATTCTGAATTAAAAAAAGGAAAATTAAACATAATAATGAGAAATAATTATATAAATAAAATTTATTTATGTTTGCTTCTAAATTGTTTGCACCAAAAAAAAAATAAAAAAGAGATCATAAATTTTTCATATTTTGAATTGTGATAAGGGAAATTGACGAAAAGAGAATTATTTTAATCAGAATTAAGCATCAAAAATGTGTTTAAAATGAAAATCAAAAAAATTGTAAAAAAAGTAGATAAAAATAGGCAGTAGATCAAAATAGGTCAAATTTACCCCTACCATTTATATTTATATTTATAATTATATTTATATTTATATTTATATTTATATTTATATTTATATTTATATTTATATTTATATTTATATTTATATTTATATTTATATTTATATTTATATTTATATTTATATTTATAATTATATTTATATTTATATTTATATTTATAATTATATTTATATTTATATTTATATTTATATTTATATTTATATTTATATTTATATTTATATTTATATTTATATTTAAATTTATATTTATATTTATATTTATATTTATAATTATATTTATAATTAAATTTATATTTATAATTAAATTTATATTTATATTTATATTTATTTTTATATTTATATTTATATTTATATTTAGATTTATATTTATATATTTATATTAATATTTATATTTTTATATTTATATTAATATTTATATATTTATATGTTTATATTTATATTTATGTTTATATTTATATTTTATATTTTATATTTTATATTTATATTTATATTTATATTTTATATTTTATATTTATATTTATATTTTATATTTATATATTTATATTTATATTTTATATTTTATATTTTATATTTATATTTATATTTATATTTATATTTATGTTTATATTTATATTTATATTTATATTTATATTTATATTTATATTTATATTTATATTTATAATTATATTTATATTTATATTTATAATTATATTTATATTTATATTTATATTTATATTTATATTTATATTTATATTTATATTTATATTTATATTTATATTTTTATTTATATTTATATTTATATTTATATATTTGTTTTTGTTTTTGTTTTTGTTTATTGAGAAATAATTATTCATTTTTTTAATATAATTTTAATTTCTTTAATTTTTTTTTTGGGATTTGATTTCTTTTTTTAAATTATTTTTTTTTTTGATTTAAGAATTGAAATAGATTATTCCTTTTTGAATACTTCTGAATCCAAATATTAATATTAATAATAATTATTATTATTGAGATTTGAACAGTAATTTTTTTTTGACCCCAAAAATTTTGATATGAAAATTTTCAAAAAATTTTCCGAAAAATTTACAAAAAAAAAAAAATGATCGAAAATTATACTTTTTTTTTTTGAGAGTGTTTCTTATTTGAAAATTATATTAAATAAATGTACTGCAGCAAATATCTTTTGTTCATCTTTTTAAAATTGTCTCTTCTTCTATTTTATTCATTTTCCAGTTAAAAAAAATCCCAGTCATTTTCGTAAATTCCTTAAGGAAACTATTTTTTCTCCTTGGACTAAATATCTTTTTCTTAAATTGAATATAATTATAATATATTATTGATTTCCATTTTATTTTATGAAATAAATCAAAATAGCTATTATTACTTTATGTTTTATTTTTTTATTTTTTATTTTTAATTCAAAACATTTTTCGATTTATACTGGCAAATCCTTCAAGAATTTCTTCCATCAATTAATCAAATTGGTTTTTTTCTCCTTTAATCTAGTTCCATGTTTAATAGAATATTTTCAGATTAAATAATAATATAAATTCAATTTTTCTTATTAGTTGTTTATATCTACTTTTCTATTTTCTGTATTTTCTGTATTTCATTTTCCATAAATTTCAATTTCAACTCTTCCTTATTTCATTTTTTACATAATTAATATCATTCTAGAAACACAAACATAATTTTAATTTCTCGTTTTAAATATTTTTATTTGACTCTTTTATTCTCTTATTATTTGTTTTTTTTCTATTTATGGAATCCGAATATTTTTTTTCTTTTTTCAAGAATAAGTACTTAAGCAACAAAAGCATTAAAATATAAACTGTGATAATTAATTTGCTCTTTTTCAATATTTTGTCTCTGTTTTTATTATCGTCTCATAATTAAATATTATTTAGTAATTTTAAAAAAATCATCAAAAAAAATTTTTTTTTAAGTTTTTTCTTTTTTTTTATTTATGAACCCTAATTTAAAAACATCATTTTTCACTCAGAAATTATTTCTTTTTGGAATCTATATCCATTTCAAATGTGGACTTTTATTAAACTTAATAAAAGGGAAAAAAATTTTTTTTTTCATTTTTTTTTTTCATTTTTTTTTTTTCATTTTTTCTTTTCATTTTTTCATCTATTTTTCATTTATTTTTTGATCTTTATTTTTATTTTTTCATTTCTCTGCTTTTTTTTTAATGGAAAGACTTGATTTTGCAAATTTGAAATTAAATCAAAATGATGGGTTTTATTTCCAAGGGAAAAAATATGATATTTTGACAGTTATACAAATTCTTGTCTTTTTAGCAGATATGCTTCTTGAAAATTTACTTCTAGGATCTAAATCATTGACGTTAAAAAAGTTGGCATCTATATTCCAGAAAAGTACATGGTATATTTCAAAATTATTAAATACACTCAAGCAAACTATTCAACAAGAACTTACTGAAATTAAAGATATTTCTCATGAAGAAATGATTGATACTCTTTTTAGATCAATATTTATCTCGATATATAAGATTGAAAAAAGATATCAAAATAAATTTCAAAAGAAAAAAAGAAGAAAATTGAAAAAAAATCACAAAAAATATATCAAAAAAGAAATCGAAGAGAAGCCTTCCATTTTTCTGAAAGAAATGAAGCTCAAATTAAAAAATCAATTCGATTTAGATGTCTCGGTTTCGACGTTGTATAAGACTATCCGTTATGAACTTCATTTCACACATAAAAAGTTAATGCTCCGATCACCACGGAGATTTCTCCCAGAAAATGAAGAGTTGATTCGTGTATTTCAACAAAAAATGGAAAATTTTTTCAAGATTTACGGTCCAGACAAAATTATATTTCTTGATGAGACTGGGGTAAATCTCAATTCTGCTTCAAGAAATAAAGGGTGGGCAAAAATTGGAGAGAATTCATTGACAGAGTTTCATAACAAAGATAAAAAGCACAGGGTGAATTCTCTCGCTGCTTTTGGAACACAAGGTTTTTTGTGCGTTTCTCATTATGACACAACAATCAAAGCAGAACAATTTTTGTACTTTATGATAAAAGTCTTACTTCCTGTAGCACCACGCGAATGTGTCTTGATATTAGACAATTGTAGGATCCATCATGCCGTTAATTTAGAAGTGTCTCGTGCCTTTATTGAAAAAAAAATTTTGGTTGATTACCTTCCACCCTACTGCCCTGAATTTAATCCCATTGAGATGGCTTTTGGAAATGTGAAACAAAATTTAAAAAATCATCTGGAGGAATTCAAAGCCAATCCTGTACAAGTGTGGGATCAAATGTTCCAAAAGTTCAATTCAAAGCAAAAAGCAAAAAGATATTATATTGAAGATTATTCTTTCTTAAAAAACAAATAGTTTACTTTTACTTTTACTCTTACTTTTCATTTCTTAATCAATAAAATGAATGATTTTCACAACTTTCTTTATCAATTTGAGGTGTTTTTTTTTCACAGTTTTTTCATTTCAATTTTCATTTTTTATTTCAATTTTTTAATTTTTTACAGTTTTCGAAATTCTAATGAATGAACAAAAAACCATAATTCTCCAAGAAAAAGAAGAAATTACTAATGAAGAAGATCTTTCCAATAACCAAAATGAGGAAATTACAGAACAACTCCAAAAATCTAAGAATGAAGAAAGTCAGTCAAAAATAAACAAAAAACAAATAAAAAAATAAATAAAAAACAAATAAAAAACACAAGTGATCGTTTTAAATAAAATTTAATTAAAAATAAACAAAATAAACAAAATAAAATAAAAATAAAAAAAAAACACAAATAAAAAACAAGTGATCATTTTAAATAAAAAAACAATTAAAAAATAAATAAAAAAATAAATAAAAAACAAATAAAAAACACAAGTGATCGTTTTAAATAAAATTTAATTACAAAATAAACAAAATAAACAAATAAAAATAAAAAAAAAACACAAATAAAAAACAAGTGATCATTTTAAATAAAAAAACAATTAAAAAATAAATAAAAAAAATAAAAAAAAAAATAAATAAAAAACAAATAAAAAACACAAGTGATCGTTTTAAATAAAATTTAATTAAAAAAATAAACAAAAATAAAAATAAATAAAAAAAAAACACAAATAAAAAACAAGTGATCATTTTAAATAAAAAATAATTAAAAAAATCTCAATGAAAAATTAAAAGAAAAAGCAAAATTTTTGTTCATACTAACAAAATAATTATTTAATAGATCAATGTATCAGCTCCTTCATTTCTCCTGAAAAAAGAAATATAATAATAAATAAGATAAAAACGTTCCAATGTCTTCCCGAAAAAAAGGTAATAACTATAAGGTTTTTGGTATCGGATGGAATTATAAATCCCAAGTTGAGTATAGATGATTTACTACAATCAATTAAATTTATCAAAGAATTATTCCAAGAAAAAATAATCGATGAAGATATATTGGAAATATGTCTAAAGTTGATTTCAAATCTTATAGAAAAATTAACACAAAATTTAGTTGAAAATATGAATTTAGATTCAAATTTTTTAAAATTAGTAAATAATTTATGTCTTACTTCTTCTGAAAATTCTTCAATGGTACATCTAAATGAAATGAAATCACAAAGTCTTTCAAGATTAAATTCAATAAAAACAGATGAATTTATTCAAAACAAAACACAAATTAAATTTCAGAAACAACGAATTGTAATGAATTCTGAAGATGGTAAAATTATAAAATATGAATATAAATTTTTTTTCCAATTCAAAATTTAATTATTATTATTTTTCTTATTACACTTTTGATAGATATGATAAAGAATAGCAATAAAAAAAACCAATTATATTTCAATAGTGAACTAAAATACTTAAACAATCAAATGTTTCAAAATTTTCATATTCCCGAACGGGATATTACTCAAAATGATTTGTATATTGATAAGAAAATAATGATTAATGACAGATCAATGTTAATAGATAATGTTTCTAAAAATGAAAATGAAAATGAAATTGAAAATGAAAATGAAAATGAAATTGAAATTGAAAATGAAAATGAAAATGAAAATGAAAATGAAATTGGAATTGAAAATGAAAATGTAAATGAAAATGAAAATGAAAATGAAAATGAAAATGAAAATGAAAATGAAAATGAAAATGAAAATGAAAATGAAAATGAAAATGAAAATGAAAATGAAAATGAAAATGAAAATGAAAATGAAATTGAAAATGAAAATGAAAATGAAAATGAAAATGAAAATGAAAATGAAAATGAAAATGAAAATGAAATTGGAAATGAAAATGAAAATGTAAATGATGAAGATGAAATTGGAAATGAAATTGGAAATGAAAATGAAAATGAAAATGATGAAGATGAAATTGAAAATGAAAATGAAAATGAAAATGAAATTGAAAATGAAAATGAAAATGAAAATGAAAATGAAAATGAAAATGAAAATGAAAATGAAAATGAAAATGAAAATGAAAATGAAGATGAAGATGAAAATGAAAATGAAGATGAAACTGAAAATGAAGATGAAGATGAAGATGAAGATGAAGATGAAGATGAAGATGAATATAAAACTGAAGATGAATATAAAACTGAAGATGAAAATGAAAATCAAAGTCAAAATCAAAATAACAAAAAGAAGAAGCACAAAAACAAAAAAGAAAAGAATAAGAAGAAAAATAACAAAAACAAAAAAAAAATTCCAAGAAGAAAAACAAAAAGAAGAAGCACAAAAAAAAAAGTGAAAGTGAAAGTGAAAAATGAAAAAGAAAAAGAAAAAGAAAAAGAAAAAGAAAAAGATTCAGATCGAGAATCCACTAATGATACTACTGATTATTCTTCTGATAATTCAAATAGTAGTGATATGGAGATTGATAATGATAGTGAAAGCACAGCTGAAGAAGAAAAAAGTGATTCAGAAAATGATTCAGATGTTGACCTAATTTACCAAGTACCAAAAAAAGAATTAAGAAAAAAGGGTTCCAGATGTCGCCTATGCGGCTATGTTAAAGAAGAGGGTCATTCTAAAAAATGTCGATGCATTAAACGCATGAAACGGAGAAAAACATATTTAATATTTATAAAGCATACCAGAGGTCTCAATTGCAAAGTAAAAAAGAGGCATATCTATCACTTGGCTGTTAAACATATAAATCATCACGAATTAGAATCCGAAATTGAATTACACGAGAATAATTGGCCCTTTTATCTGAACAAAAAAAGATCCAAACGAATAGCAGAAAAAAAGATTAAATC
>JAPDFW010000049.1:20000-48942 GCA_028826165.1 Anaeramoeba ignava
TTTTCAAACCGAAACAAATGGAATTTATAAAAGAACTCTCGGGTCTTTGTCGGTATTTTCATGACAAATGATTTGGTAATAACCCAAATTCAAATCATCGAATTTGGAAAAGAAGAGAAGAAAAAAAAAAAGGAAAATTAAACTAAATTGTAACGGGAAACAAAAAATTTGACACAAACAATATAGAGGATTTTAAACAATAAAAAAAAAAGGGAAAAAAGACGAATAGGAAATAAAAAGAAAATTAAAATTTTAACAAAAATAAGAAAAGAATAACAAGAATAGAGAGGAATACAAAACCAAAACCAAAACCAAACAAAACTCGAATCAATCTTGAATTTTTCATGTTACTTGATTTCATGATTTTTTGACAAACAAGAAAGTCACCGAAAAATGATTATATGGAAAAAAGTTGTTTATATTAATTAAATTGATAGAATAGAAGAAGGAAAAATTTATTGTTTGAATTCTTGCTTACGATTTTCGTTTTAAAATGGTATCTATTATCGAATATCAATTGTTTTTTTCTTATTATCTCTGACATTTTATTGATACTATTTCAAAATATTTCTTCCTGGTGCATTTAGTTCGAATACATCCGGTATGACTTAGCTCATTCTTTTTTTTTGGATTTTAATGAAAACGAGCAAATGAAATTTTTCAAAATAGTATAATAATTAGATTTTTTAGATCGTTGTAATTGTCTCATAATTATTATAATAAATATTATAATAAATAATAAAAATAAAACTAAGGAATAAATTAATATTTATATTTATAATAATATTTATATTTGTATTTATATTAATATTCTTATTATTTATAAATAAATTATTAATAATTAAATTAATCATATATATTATAATAAATATTATAATAAAACTAAGGAATAAATTAATAATTATATTTATAATAATATTTATATTTATATTTATATTAATATTCTTATTATTTATTAATTAAATTAATATTAATTAAATTAATCATATATATTATAATAAATATTATAATAAATAATTAAAATAAAACTAAGGAATAAATCAATAATTATATTGATAATAATATTTATATTTGTATTTATATTAATATTCTTATTATTTATTAATTAAATTATTAATAATTAAATTAATCATATATATTATAATAAATATTATAATAAATAATTAAAATAAAACTAAAGAATAAATTAATAATTATATTGATAATAATATTTATATTTATATTTATAATAATATTCTTATTTATTTATTAAATTATTAATTAATTAAATAATAATATATATTATAATAATATTTAAATATTATAATAATTAAAATAAAATAAATAATAAATAATAATAAATAAAATAAAAATTAAAGAATAAATTATTTATATTTATATTATTTATTTTATTAATAATTATTATTTAAATTAATCATATATATTTTATTTATATATTATAATAAATAAATAATATTCTTATTATTTATTATTTATATTATTGAATTAAATTAATAATATATATTATAATAAATATTATAATAAAATAAAAATAAAAAATAAAACTAAGGAATAAATTAATAATTATATTTGATATTAATATTTATATTATATTTATATTAATATTCTTATTATTTATTAATTAAATTATTAATTAATTAAATTAATCATATATATTATAATAAATATTATAATAAATAATTAAAATAAAACTAAGGAATAAATCAATAATATTTATATTGATAATAATATTTATATTATATTTATATTAATATTCTTATTATTTATTAATTAAATTATTAAAATTAATTAAATTAATCATATATATTATAATAAATATTATAATAAATAATTAAAATAAAACTAAGGAATAAATTAATAATTATATTGATAATAATATTTATATTTGTATTTATATTAATATTCTTATTATTTATTAATTAAATTATTTATTAATTAAATTAATCATATATATTATAATAAATATTATAATAAATAATAAAAATAAAACTAAGGAATAAATTAATAATTATATCATGGAATTGAATAACTGAATCAGAAGGGGTTTTTTTTAGGTTGAATTAATTTCTAGTTTGAATGAAAAATGGATGAAAAGAAAGTCATAGTCTAAGAATGGGAGAGTGGGAAAAAAAAGTTAAAACCAAAAAGAAGCGAGTTTGTAACTAAAAGCAAAAAAAATCTTGGAATTATACTCAATTTTACAAAAAACGATTTGGTTGTTGATTCTTTATTTATATTGATTATTGAATTATTAGGGAATTTAATATCAACTTCCAAAAAAAAAGAATAAATGAAAAAAAAAGAAAGAAAAGATGGAGGGCAAAAAAAAGTGAAAAGGGGGTTCTTGGATTTTTATGGATGAAACAAAAAAAATATAATAAATAATAATTGAAAAATAACTTACAATAAGTAAAAAATAAAAGAAAAGAAAAAGAAAGTAAATTAAATTGAATTAGAGTAAGTGCGTTTTTTATGAGCTGAAAAAACTAAGAATAAGAAAAAAAGTACAAAAAAAGTTAGAAGAGTGTGTATAGAAAAAAAACAAAATATTAGAATAAATGAAACTTATCTATTCAAAACCAAGAAAGTAAGGGATATGAAAATTATTTCAAACATCAAACTGTAAAGGGAACATATGTGGGAATATTGAAAACACAATAAATAAGGAAGAGTAATTGAAAAAAAAAATGAAAAATAATTTTAATAAAAAAAAAAGCAAAAAAAAATTTTTTTTTTTGAAAAAAAGAAATTGTAACAAAAATAAACATGAAAATAAAATATACATTAGAAGTTGAGTCCATTATAAAATTAATATTTTTCAAAAAGGGGTTTTTGTTGATCAATTAATTGATCTTGAGAAAAAAAACTTGCAAAATATGAATTTTTTCATGGATATAAATTAATTTATAAAAAATGGGATAATGAATGAATGGAATATTAATAATAAAATTTTATTTAAAATATTATTTGATTTGATTTATTTATATTTATTAATTTATTATTTAATCTAAAATTAATATAAATTTGAAAAATTGATTAAATTGGAATTTTTAATTGATTTTTTTGAAAATGAATGTAATTTTTTAAACAACAAATAAATATAAATAAAATAATATTGAATAAATAAAGTATTGTTGAATAAATTAATTTTAAATTATTATTTGATTTGATATATTTATATTTAATAATTGATTAATTAATTGGTTGTGTTAATAACAATTATGAAATGAATTAATAGAAATTTATTTTTTTTAAATTTTATTAAAAAGCAAATCAATATAAAAAATGAAATAAAGAATGAATGAAATATAAATAAATAAATTTCTTTTAAATTATAATTTAATTTGATATATCTATATTTATTCATTCATTCATTAATCCAAAATCAATATAAATTTGCAAATTTTGTTTGATTGATTTTCCTGTTGAATTTTTTGAAAATGAATGTAATTTTTATCAAAATCAATCAATATAAAAAATGGGATAATGAATGAATAAAATATTAATAAGAAAATTTTATTTAAAATATTATTTGATTTGATTTATTTATATTTATTAATTTATTATTTAATCTAAAATTAATATAAATTTGAAAAATCGATTAAATTGGAATTTTTAATTGATTTTTTTGAAAATGAATGTAATTTTTTAAACAACAAATAAATATAAATAAAATAATATTGAATAAATAAAGTATTATTGAATAAATTAATTTTAAATTATTATTTGATTTGATATATTTATATTTAATAATTGATTAATTAATTGGTTGTGTTAATAACAATTATGAAATGAATTAATAGAAATTTATTTTTTTTAAATTTTATTAAAAAGCAAATCAATATAAAA
This sequence comes from Anaeramoeba ignava, assembly GCA_028826165.1. NCBI lineage: Eukaryota > Anaeramoebidae > Anaeramoeba > Anaeramoeba ignava. The sequence continues at coordinate 23,850 of JAPDFW010000049.1, forward strand.
AATGAAATAAAGAATGAATGAAATATAAATAAATAAATTTCTTTTAAATTATAATTTAATTTGATATATCTATATTTATTCATTCATTCATTAATCCAAAATCAATATAAATTTGCAAATTTTGTTTGATTGATTTTCCTGTTGAATTTTTTGAAAATGAATGTAATTTTTATTGAAATCAATTAATATAAAAAATGGGATAAACAATGAATAAAATATTAATAAGAAAATTTTCTTTTCATATATTCTTCTATTGATTAATGAAATGTCCTTTCATTGAAAAATTAATTTAAAAATCAAGTGATTTCGGATATTATTAGAAGGTGAAATTCCCAGTGTAACACGATTTTTTGTTAATGATTTTTTGAGATGATAAAGGTTTTGAAAAAAATAAAAGAGGATTGAAAAGAACTACGTTGAAATATTTTAATTACATTATGATTAGATCAAATATGTTTAAATTTATCAAATGATTATTCTGTTATTTTTTGCAATAGTAAGATAAAATCCAAAAAACAGGAAAAAAAAATTTTTGACAAAATTCTCGGAAAACGACCCCAGTCATTTTCGAAAAAAATTTTTGGGGTCAAAAAAAAATTACTGTAAATTAAATTAAATCAAATTAATAATTTTTTTTTTGATTAAATTGGAAAATATTATTTCAATTCCTTTTTGTTTTTTTTTTTTAAAATTATAAAATTAATAAATTAATAAATTTCTTTTCTTGATTTAATATCCAAAATTTTAAATAAAATAAAATAAAATAAAATAAAAAAGAAAGAAGAATTTGAATTGAGAATAAAACAAAATTGAATTAAATTTGTAAATCTGAATAAAATAAAACAAAATAAAAAAAGAGAGAGGAATTATAATTAATTAATTAAATATTAATTTTAATTTTTTTCTTTTTCTTTTTTTTTCTTTTCAAATTTTTAAAGTTGAAAATTTTTAAAAATGAATGAATTAAAATGAAAATATTTTTTTTTTTTGGAAAATAATTGAATATTAAATTGAATTTGAAATTGAATTTATTTTTTTTTTGAATTAAAATAAATTGAAATATAATAATCAAATAATAAATATAAATATTATTTTGATTTTTTTTTTTGGAATAAAAATTATAATTAAAATTATAATTAAAATTTATTTCTTTTTTTTGATTATATTCTTAATTTTAAAAAAAATTCAAAATTGTTTTGTTTTAATTAATAAAATAATTGAAATAAAAATATTGTTTTTGTTTATGTTTATGTTTATTTAAAAATGGAAATGAAATATCTTCTTATAAAATTAATATTAATATTTTGAAAAAGAAAATAAATAAATTAATTAATTAATTAAAAACTTACTCCACTTAAATTAAAATTAGCTCCATTATCAACTAATAATTTAATCATATCAAATGTAATTGATTCATTCCTACATAAATAATGAACTGGAGACCACTTTTTTGTTTTGAAATAATAAATTAAATTAAATTAAATTAAATTAATTTCTCTTTAATTTATATTTTAAATAATTTTCTCTTATATTTTTTTGTTATTTAAAATTAAAAAATTTATAATTTTATTTTGAAATAATATTTTTTTTGTGTTTTTTTGAAAATCAAATTAAAATAATAAATAAAATTACTCTCTAATTTATTATTAAATTTAAATTTAAAAAAGAAAAGATTAGATTTAAATTGTTTTTTGTTTTTTGTTTTTTGTTTTTTGTTTTTTGAAAAAAATAAAATAATTAAATTGAGGAAATTTTGTATATTTATTAAGATTTTCCATTAATTTCCAAATAATATTTAATTTAATTTAATTTAATTTAATTTAATTTAATTTAATTTAATTTAATTTAATTAATATATTAAAATCTTATTAAATTATTAAAAGGTTAATTGAAGAGAAATAATAATAATAATATAGATTTATATTTTAAGGTTATGGAAGATAGAGATTATAAAGGAATAAATAATAAGATGAAAAGAGGAATATATTTATATTTATATTTATATTTATATTTATATTTATATTTATATTTATATTTATATTTATATTTATATTTATATTTATATTTATATTTATATTTATATTTATATTTATATTTATATTTTATATTTATATTTATATTTATATTTATATTTTATATTTATATTTATATTTATATTTATATTTATATTTATATGGTAGGGGTAAATTTGACCTATTTTGATCTACTGCCTATTTTTATCTACTTTTTTTACAATTTTTTTGATTTTCATTTTAAACACATTTTTGATGCTTAATTCTGATTAAAATAATTCTCTTTTCGTCAATTTCCCTTATCACAATTCAAAATATGAAAAATTTATGATCTCTTTTTTATTTTTTTTTTGGTGCAAACAATTTAGAAGCAAACATAAATAAATTTTATTTATATAATTATTTCTCATTATTATGTTTAATTTTCCTTTTTTTAATTCAGAATCCTGAAATAATTACACTGAAATATCCATTCCCATTTTTTCATTTTTTTTGATTCTCTTTAAAATATTTTTCTGCTTCATAAATCCTCACTTTCTTCAAGTTAACTATCTTTTTTTTTATTTAATTTCTTTTTTTCTTATTTCTTCTCCTAATTACTTTTCTCATTTTGTTTTATTTAATATATCTTTTTCATTCTCAAAAAAAATTCTTTGCTCTTAATTGTTATTCTTTTTCATATTTTTTCTTAAATTAGATATTTCATCTATCTTTGTTTTTGATTATTTTTTATCATTTTAATTCATTTTTTCTTTTCCAACTCTATTTTCACTTATTATTTTATCAATCTATTCAGATCATTTGCAAATAATATCTCACAAATTTAAGATGAATTTTTCCTTTATTCTAATAATTCAAAAAAGTTATCAAGTTTAAATTCCCAAAAAGCTCTCAATTTTTTCTTCAAGATATTTAAATCTTAATTTTATGTCTTGCTCTTTTTAATTTAATTCTCTTTTTCTAAATTTTGATTACTCAGCTCTAAAAAATATCATTTTTTCAATAAAGAAATATCAAGTTTTTTTATTTACTTTTTTTAAATATTAATTACAAACATGTAATAGTAATTTTGGAAATTCATTTTTGTTGTTTATTCTCTACTTTTTATTGTATTCAAAAAATAAAATAAATTGAGTAAATTCAAAATACTCATATTTTCTTTTTTTTGTTGTCTCAAATAAAATCTTAAGTTTTAATATTTTTAATAAATATCTCCCAGAAATATTCTTTTATTATTTGATTTTTAATTGAGTTATGTTCCTGAAGCTTTAATTATAAGTTTTATTTTCTTGATTAAATGATATTAAATAATTTCATAAATTATTAAAATATTCTTTTATTATTTTCGATAATTAATTCTATATTCATAAAAGTTTTTTTGTAATATTTTTTTATATTTATTTATTTTAGAATGTTTTATTTATTTAATCTTAATTTTTATCTTCATAAATCAAAAATTAAATTAAAAAAATAAAATCGGAAAAAAATAATAAAATAAAGATTTTTCTTAAAGTTTATAATTTAAAAGAAATTCCAATTTAATCAAAAAAAAACTATTTTTATTACGATTGAATGAATTTTAAATTATAAATTTTTTTTATTTAATTATTTAATTCAAAAAATAAAATTGTTTTTTTAATTTAAAGTTTCCATTTTTATTTTTTTTGGAGTTTAATTTTCATACACTTTGATAGAAATATAAAGATTTTATCAATTTATAGAATTAAGTTTAATATTACATTCATTATTTAAAAATTCTGAACATTATTTCAAATTAGAGAATTAGAAAGAATTAAATCAATTTTAATCTGAATCAAAATCTAATTTCACTTTTGTTATTATTAATTTTATAATTGAATTGAAACCATTTCATTCTTTTGTTTTGATAAATTTGATTTTAATTAAGAAATAAAATATATTTAAAACATCTCTTATGACTCTCTAATATTTATTTTTTAAATAATATATTAAATTAATCCTTAAATATTTCTTGATTTTTTTATTCCAAATTTTTTTTAAATTCTTTTTTTAAAATTATTCAAAATATCAATTTTCATTCTGATAAATATAAAAATACCTAAACAAGTAAATATTCTTATTTTAATTAATATCTGAAATCAAATTACAAATTAATTATTTATTAAAATTATTAAAAATAGTTGAAATAAATTTATTAATTTTTTTTGATTTCTTTTCAAATTTTATAATATTTAACATTTGAATATAAGAATTGGAAGAATAAAAATTAAGATAAAAATAAATAAATGTTCATTAATTATAATTTTAAAATTGAATTTGATTTAATATAAAATATTTATTATCCAAAAAAAGAAAGAAAATGGATTTGATTATTTTTTTTTGAGTTATAAAAATATCATAATTTTTGATTTAAATTGAATAAATAATTTCCATTAAAAATTAAATTCAAGTAATTTTAAGAAAATTGAAATTTTTTTTGATTTTTTTTGATTTTTTTTTTCAATAAAGAAAATCTATTTAAAAATAATTTTATTTCTTTCTTTTTTTGATCTTATTTCTTTTTATATAAAATCTTTAATTAAAATTAGAAAGTTTTTTAATTATTAATTTTATTTTAAATTAATGTTATTTTATAAATTATTTTTAATTCCAGTTTTTTTTTCAATAAAGAAAATCTATTTAAAAATAATTTTATTTCTTTTTTTTTTGATCTTATTTCTTTTTATATAAAATCTTTAATTAAAATTAGAAAGTTTTTTAATTTTTAATTTTATTTTAAATTAATGTTATTTTATAAATTATTTTTAATTCCAAATTTTTTTTTTCAATAAAGAAAATCTATTTAAAAATAATTTTATTTCCTTTTTGTTATTTCTTTTTATATAAAATCTTTAATTAAAATTAGAAAGTTTTTAATTATTAATTTTATTTTAAATTAATGTTATTTTAAAAATTATTTTTAATTCCATTATTTTTTTTCAATAAAGAAAATTTAATTAAAAATAATTTTATTTCTTTCTTTTTTGATCTTATTTCTTTTTATATAAAATATTTAATTAAAATTAGAAAGTTTTTTAATTTTTAATTTTATTTTAAATTTATGTTATTTTATAAATTATTTTTAATTCCAATTTTTTTTTCAATAAAGAAAATCTATTTAAAAATAATTTTATTTCTTTCTTTTTTGATCTTATTTCTTTTTATATAAAATCTTTAATTAAAATTAGAAAGTTTTTTAATTATTAATTTTATTTTAAATTTATGTTATTTTATAAATTATTTTTAATTCCAATTTTTTTTTCAATAAAGAAAATTTAATTAAAAATAATTTTATTTCTTCTTTTTGATCTTATTTCTTTTTATATAAAATATTTAATTAAAATTAGAAAGTTTTTTAATTTTTAATTTTATTTTAAATTTATGTTATTTTATAAATTATTTTTAATTCCAATTTTTTTTTCAATAAAGAAAATCTATTTAAAAATAATTTTATTTCCTTTTTTTTTTGTTATTTCTTTTTATATAAAATCTTTAATTAAAATTGGAAAGTTTTTTAATTCTTAATTTTATTCTAAATTTATGTTATTTTATAAATTATTTTTAATTCCAATTTCGTTTTACAATTAGAATCGAAATAAGATGAAAATGAAATTCCAGAAAAATCAATTTATCAAAAAAATCTATCCCAATTCAAAATGATAAAATTATATAATAGTGAGAGTAATCAATCCTTTTTTTTTCTGTTTTTCCAATGTATCTATCATTATTTCTCTTTTCCATTTTTTTTTCTAATCAAATAATTATGGGAAAATCATCTCATCTTACTTTTTACCTAAAATATTCAATTCAATTCAAATCAATTTAATTCAATTTAATTCAATTTAATTCAATTTAATTTAATTCAATTCAATTTTAATTTAACTCAATTCAATTTAATTCAATTCAATTCAATTCAAATCAATTCAATTCAGTTTAATTTAATTCAATTTAATTCAATTTAATTCAATTTAATTTAATTTAATTCAATTCAATTTAATTTAATTCAATTCAATTTTGAATCGATTTTAATTGATAAATACGTTTTCCGTTTGTGCAGAACTTATTTCTTTATGATTTTCTCTAGAAATTGAAAAGTCAACAAAAAAATGCAATTAATTGATTTCGAGTTAACATAAGAAGAAAAAAAACAAAAGAACTTAGAAGCCTTTTCTTCATTTATTATTATTATTATTGCTCAGTTATGATCCCAATATTTGATTCTTCTCCTCCTTTAAATTAATAAATAAAAAAAGTGGAAAAAGAAAATTGTTGAAGATGGATTTTATTAATTGATTCCATGAATTGAAAAAAAAAAAAGGAAAATGAATTTTAAAAAAAAAGGATGAAGAATTATTGATCGAGAATATTTTGAATTTCAATCAAAAAAAAATCGATTAAAAACCAAGAAAATTCATTAAAATGAATAAAGAAATTGATTGTGTTCTAAGGGATTTCCCTTTTTAATCCTCATCTGAATCTGTTTCAGAATTTGAATTTGATCTTGATTTGAAATCTGAATCTGAATCTGAATCTGAATTTGATTCTGAATCTGAATCTGAATCTGAATTTGAATCTGATTTTGATTTTGATTTTGATTTTGATTTTGATTTTGATTTTGATTTTGATTTTGATTTTGATTTTGATTTTGATTTTGGTTTTAATTTTAGCTTTCTTTTTTTTCCTTTTTCTGAATGTGAATTTGAATTCAAAATATTTAAATTGTAATCATCATTTCTTTTTGGGATTCTTTTTGATTTTCTTTGTAGAATTTTTTTTGATTTTGAAATTGAATTAGTTTTCGAAATGGAACTAAAATCAATATTAGACTCAATACCAACATCTGTTTCCTTTTTCTTTTTTTCTTTTTCTTTTTCATTTTCATTTTGTTTTTGATTTTGATTTTGATTTTGTTTTTGTTTTTGGTTTTGTTTTGCTTCTTGTTTTTGGTTTGATATTGTTTTGCTTCTTGTTTTTCTTGTGAGTTTTTCTTTTTCTTTTTCTTTTTCTTTTTCTTTTTCATTTTGTTTTTGATTTTGATTTTGATTTTGTTTTTCTTGTGAGTTTTTCTTTTTCTTTTTCATTTTCATTTTGGTTTTGATTTTCTTTTTCTTTTTCTTTTTCTTTTTCTTTTTCTTTTTCATTTTCATTTTCATTTTCTTTTGCAAATTGTTGTTTGGATATTTGGGAATTCGTGTAATCTGAATCTGAATCTGAATCTGAAAGAAACTCAAAATCTTCATCAAATTCAAAATCTTCATCAATTTCAAAATCAGGATCTAAATATGGATTATTGAGAAAAAGTGAATTTGAATTTGAATTTTCAGAACTGAAATCAAAATTTCCATCTCTCGATATTGTGGTAGACAATCTTGTTTGCCAATACTTTTCTTCTTGTGCTAGATGCGCAGAGAATGACTCCAAATTTGTTCTTGATGTGGGGAAAATATCATTTAATCTCCTGTTATAACGCTCGACACATCCATTGGTTCTTTTTATTTCCTTAGGCAGTTCACTATAGTTCCACATCTGTGATCTGAGATCAGACATAAAAGTTGTACGGAAATATCTAAACACTCTTTCTTGATTCGGAAATTTTTTTTTGAGCTTTTTTACTTTATCTAAGATATTTTCTTGAGGCACAAATGGTAGTTTTTGTAACTTTCTTTTTAATTTTTTATGTATAGGTTCATTCAATCCTAGTTCTTGAAATTTTCTATTTAAACATTGACAATAATGAAAATAACACCCAATGATTTTTGAGTTAGGAAAAATCCGATCCAATGACTTTTTCAAATTCAATTCAAAATCAATCGTTATATAATCTGGATTAAGATCTGGAATTAGACCGAGAAGCTGAGCAAAGAAAATTAAGTAGTTTTGGTATGATTTAGTTTCAGTTAAACCATATAAGACAGGATAAAACAAATTGAGTTTGGGTAATTTGGCCATAACGACTATCATTTGTTTAAATCCTTTTGGAGCCACTTTAAAAGTGCCATCTATGAAAATTTGTTCAGCCAAGCTTAAATTGTAAATCATAGAACTACTAGCCCATATATAAATATTAAATGGTGACATTTGCTCCACTCTGAGAAAATCTGTCTTGGAAAGAGTTTGGTGATTTGAAATTCTGGAAATCTTCTTCTTCTTCTTTTTTCCAGATGGCAATCTGATGTTCTTTACATAGTTCTTAACTTCTTGATGAGATGGAGTAATATAAGCTTTTTCTAAATCTGAATCAATTCTTACACACATTTCTCTATATACTCTATCAGGAGTGAAAATATTATCCAGCGCTAATTCCTCCACTAAATTCCACAAATCTGCAACTTCTCTGGATTGACTTATCCTTTGGCAAGTTGGTTTATGCTGTCCATTTGTAGTGCATTGGAGATTGGGATTATAGAACAATTTGGCAGTCATTCCACACCTTTTTCTACATCTATACCAACCACTTGTATTAGTAGAGTTGTGTCTATTCTTGGAAAAGGGATATCCGTCAATTGTAATTTGAGGTTTGAATTTCTTCATAAAAAATCTTTTTTTAAATCAAAAATCAAAAATGAAAAATAAAATCAAAAATAAAAAATGAAAAATGAAATTGTTAGAATTGCTTTTTCAGTTTGATTTGAGAGATATTTTAGTTCATTTTTATTGCAAAATTTGTTTTGTTTGTTTTTTTTTTTAATTTTATCATCATTAACGAAAAAAGGAAAAATTCAAACCGTTAAATTTCAAATCTTAGTTATTCGAATACTTTAAATAATAAATAATTGAGAATATAATTGAATATAATTTTTAAATTTTGAATTGATCGAAACTACCATAAGATGAAATTATCTGGAATAAAATCAATTCAAACATCTTTTGACTTATAATGTCTTTTAAACTTTTGTTTATTTTTGACTCTTGAGCTTTTAATAAAATAAAGAATTTTTCAATTTTCAAAAAAAAAATCAAATTAATTTCCCATTCATTTTAAGTTTCAAAAGAAAGCAAGAAATGCTTTTACATTTATTGTTTTTTATAAAATATATTTTTATCAATTTTTTCTTTGTGTTCATTTGGATCAATGTAAATATTGACATAGATAAAGAGAGTATATTTTTGGAAGTGTCTAAAAGAAATAGATGCCGTCACTAGGTACTAATTTCAGTATGTGAAATTAAGAGAAGTTTCTGATAGAAGAAAATTCGGAATTGACATTCCATTACCAAGTGACGACATCATGTTTAGAATATTCAATTTAAGAAGAAATCTGAAAAAAAAAAAAATCACAATTTCATTTTTTTTTCTACTTATGAATTATTTGTTGAAAAAAGAAATTTATCAAGAGTGGATTAACTTAAAAATCAAAGGAAGATCTCCCACCAAAATGGATTGTGAAAGAATTGTTGCAACATTAAAAGAAAAAAGAAATATTATGTTTGATTCAGAAAAACTTAGAACAGAATTGAGAAATATTTTGAGAATTTTGAAAAAAAAAAATGTACAAAATAAAAAGGATTACCTACAAAATCAAACCTCTCTACCATTTGAAGAATCGAAATCTAATTATGATTTATGTGAAAAAGAGAACTATTCTGAGAATCAACCAAATAAACGACCGAGAGGTCGACCAAAGAAAAAATTACAAGACTGTCAATTTCCTGAAAAGAAAATAAAAAACATGCTCAAAAGTTATTTAGATAAGGAAGAGATTATGGAGATAATCAATTTTATTAAATCCAAAAGTTCACTTGATGAAATTATTGTGAATGGATTTGGTCATCTACTAAAGCAACTTCCTCACAATAGCCCCATCAGAAAACCATTAATTTGTGAATTAGTGAAACAAGATATAAACAGGGATTTTTCTCAAAGAGAAATAGCTCAAAGATTAGATATTTCTGAACCTACTATCAGTCGATCAATTCATCAAACAGACACATCAATTTTGTGGAATATTAAATATGCTCTTCAAGTATCTCGGAGTAGAACTACAGAAGAAGAAGAAGAAAGAATTCGAGAACTATGGTTGGAAGAAACACAAACAGACTCAGGAGATCATGTGGATGTCAATACAGATGAGGAAGATGAAAATGGAGATATGCAATCTATCAAAGTTCCAAGACATAATCAAAAAGAAACTGATCAGATTATCTGTGAGAGAATCCGGGTTCAATGGAAAAAAGAATCAGGAATTGATAGATCTCTCGCTTTTATTTTAGTAAGAAAACCAAAAAGGGTGAGAAAATTGAAATATTTTAGATGCCAAGATACTTGTTTTTGTCCTCTTTGTGCCAAGAACGATCAAACTCATTTAGAAGAAGTTAAACATCAAAGATCAGTATATATTGAATCAAAGAGAATTCATGATCCAGAGAGATTGTTTATAGTGATGGATTTTGGAAGTTTTTATCCTCCAAATGGGAAGGAAAAAAAAAAAAACAAAATCTCTGATTTAAGTATTATTAGAATTCAACAATTGGATTCAGGAAGAAGACTAGACTACTTTGATTTTTTGTGTGATAACTCCACCCAGAACTTCAATTATGTAAAAGCCAGTTTTCTATTTTTGGTCAAAGAAGGTGTACTTAATGGGTTCAAAAAATTGGAAATTTGGAGCGATGGTGGTGTTCATTTTAAGAATTCAAAAACCTTCCAGTTTTTATCTAAATTAGCTGCCAAGACAGGAATAACAATTACACAGAACTTTTTCATATCCCACCATGGGGCCAATGAATGTGATGGCCACTTCGGAAGATTAAAACAACTTGAAACAAGAGAAAAATTAGCAGGTCGGTCTTGTCATAATATCAATGGGTATTCAAGATTATTAAACACTTTGCCCAATCACAAAAGTCAGAACATTTCCTCTAGTATTGACCAAACTTGTGAATATATTCGCACTGTGCCCAAAACTCGTTTTTATCATGAATATATCTATGAGAAAAAAAATAGAGTCAAAGTGCGACATCTAAGTGGGACAGGAAATATTAAAGAGGTGAAATTACATAAACTTTCTTAATAATCAATAATATAATTCAAAGATTTCTTTTCTCTATAATCTGAGGATTCTTATCTTCTGATTGATTTTCTATTCTTTCTTCAAATTCAAATTTTTTTGTGAAGAAAATTTCTTCACTTAAATAAAGATCAAAAAACAAAAAATTTTTTTTTTCTTTCAAATCATTTTTTTATTCAGTTATGAAATTTTATCAAATTGAAAAAATAAAAAAAGAATGATTTCCAGAAGTATAAAAAGAAATCGATTTCATCTTCTCGTAGTTTCGATCATTAATCATTGTTTTATTTGAAAATCCAAATTTTTTTATTTTTTCAAATTTTTATTAAAGTTATATAGTTATTGAAATATCTTTTGAATAGATATTCATTTAAAAAATCTTTTCTAAATTACAAGTTAAATCATTTACTAAATTTTTACAAAAAAAACATTTTTTCATTTTTTCTTTTCTTCATTTAATTTATTCTTTCCTTTTCATTTTTATTTGTGTTCTTTTGTTTTCAGTGCTTTTTTTTTGTGCATATTCTTTGATTTACTTGTTTCGTTTTATTTAGAATTTGTATAAACATTTTCTTTAATAAATAATTTGATAAATAATTTAATAAATAATTTAATTAATAATTTAATAAATAATTTAATAAATAATTTAATAAATAATTTAATTAATAATTTAATAAATAATTTAATTAATAATTTAATAATTTAATAAATAATTTAATAAATAAATTAATTAATAATTTAATAAATAATTTATTTAATAATTTAATTAATAATTTAATTAATAATTTAATAATTTAATAAATAAATTAATTAATAATTTAATAAATAATTTAATAAATAATTTAATTAATAATTTAATTAATAATTTAATAAATAATTTAATAAATAATTTAATAAATAATTTAATAAATAATTTAATAAATAATTTAATAAATAATTTAATTATAATTTAATTAATAATTTAATAAATAATTTAATAAATAATTTAATTATAATTTAATTAATAATTTAATAAATAGAGGTTGGGATGGAATCCCCTCTGGTTCGCGGAAATCAATCTATTCGCGAAAAAATTGATTTCCGCTTATTTTAAGTTGTTCGGAATAAAAAAAAAATTTTTTTTTTGAGAATTTTTTATTTTCTTTCATTTCCAAAAGGAAAAAGGAATTGAAATGAGAAAAAAAAGAAAGAGATTTGTTATGAAAAAAAATTATTATTTGAAAAATGAAAATGATTGTTGTTCTTCTTTTTAATTTAATCATTATAAGATAGAGGATGACCAGATCGAATCTCAAAATTAGTTAAGGAAACACAAACTCCAAAAATTTTTTGATAAAAATCTTCTCTTTCTCAACACCAATTATTGGACATGCATGATCATAGAACTTTTAATCTTCCGTAATAATGCTCAATTTGGATCCAAAGAGAAGATAATCTAGCATTAAAAAATTGTTCTTCTTGATTGAGTTCACATCCTCTCGGTTTTTTGAAAGGGATCACAATTTGAATTTCATTTTGAAGATCATAATATGCTTTATCAACCATTAATGAATATTCTTGAAAAAATCTTCCATACCAAGGTCATGAGAAAAGTTGTTTCATTTGTTTGCTTCATTCTTCTAGCTCCTCTTCCCTGATATTGAAAATCGAGTTCGACTGATTGAAATAAACTGAGAAAATCTTGAAATCCAAAATTGGTTAGAATTTCTAATCTCTGTTCATTATTAGTTGCTTGTAGTTCTTCAAATTTTATTGAATCAAAATCTCTAATTTCTTCTTCACTATCAGAAAATTCTTCAAGAAGAATTGGTTAGCGATTTTATTGAGAATTTTTATAAAATTAAAACGAATTTTCCATAAGAAAAAAATGATCAAAAATAAATTTTTTCAAAATAATTCACCGAGATCAAATAGGGGCATTTTCCGAACTTCCTCATTTTAGCGAATTAATCATTTTTCGCGAATCTCAATTAACATCTACGGAAAAAAAAATTTCGAGGATAATTTTTTGTTCGTGGATACAAAAGAGCATCCGCGACCAAATATAGATATCCGCGAACCAAGAGGGATTCCATCCCAACCTCTAATAATTTAATAAATAATTTAATAAATAATTTAATAAATAATTTAATAAATAATTTAATAAATAATTTAATAAATAATTTAATTAATAATTTAATTAATAATTTAATAAATAATTTAATAAATAATTTAATTAATAATTTAATTAATAATTTAATAAATAATTTAATAAATAATTTAATAAATAATTTAATAAATAATTTAATAAATAATTTAATAAATAATTTAATAAATAATTTAATAAATAATTTAATAAATAATTTAATAAATAATTTAATTAATAATTTAATAAATAATTTAATTAATAATTTAATAAATAATTTAATTAATAATTTAATAAATAATTTAATTAATAATTTAATAAATAATTTAATTAATAATTTAATTAATAATTTAATTAATAATTTAATAAATAATTTAATTAATAATTTAATTAATAATTTAATAAATAATTTAATTAATAATTTAATTAATAATTTAATTAATAATTTAATTAATAATTTAATAAATAATTTAATTAATAATTTAATTAATAATTTAATAAATAATTTAATAAATAATTTAATAAATAATTTAATAAATAATTTTAATAAATAATTTAATAAATAATTTAATAAATAATTTAATTAATAATTTAATAAATAATTTAATTAATAATTTAATAAATAATTTAATTAATAATTTAATAAATAATTTAATAAATAATTTAATTAATAATTTAATAAATAATTTAATTAATAATTTAATAAATAATTTAATTAATAATTTAATAAATAATTTAATAAATAATTTAATAAATAATTTAATTAATAATTTAATAAACAATTTAATAAATAATTTAATTAATAATTTAAATAATTTAATTAATAATTTAATAAATAATTTAATAAATAATTTAATTAATAATTTAATAAATAATTTAATAAATAAATTAATAAATAATTTAATTAATAATTTAATAAATAATTTAATAAATAAATTAATAAATAAATTAATAAATAATTTAATTAATAGAGGTTGGGATGGAATCCCCTCTGGTTCGCGGAAATCAATCTATTCGCGAAAAAATTGATTTCCGCTTATTTTAAGTTGTTCGGAATAAAAAAAAAATTTTTTTTTTGAGAATTTTTTATTTTCTTTCATTTCCAAAAGGAAAAAGGAATTGAAATGAGAAAAAAAAAGAAAGAGATTTGTTATGAAAAAAAATTATTATTTGAAAAATGAAAATGATTGTTGTTCTTCTTTTTAATTTAATCATTATAAGATAGAGGATGACCAGATCGAATCTCAAAATTAGTTAAGGAAACACAAACTCCAAAAATTTTTTGATAAAAATCTTCTCTTTCTCAACACCAATTATTGGACATGCATGATCATAGAACTTTTAATCTTCCGTAATAATGCTCAATTTGGATCCAAAGAGAAGATAATCTAGCATTAAAAAATTGTTCTTCTTGATTGAGTTCACATCCTCTCGGTTTTTTGAAAGGGATCACAATTTGAATTTCATTTTGAAGATCATAATATGCTTTATCAACCATTAATGAATATTCTTGAAAAAAATCTTCCATACCAAGGTCATGAGAAAAGTTGTTTCATTTGTTTGCTTCATTCTTCTAGCTCCTCTTCCCTGATATTGAAAATCGAGTTCGACTGATTGAAATAAACTGAGAAAATCTTGAAATCCAAAATTGGTTAGAATTTCTAATCTCTGTTCATTATTAGTTGCTTGTAGTTCTTCAAATTTTATTGAATCAAAATCTCTAATTTCTTCTTCACTATCAGAAAATTCTTCAAGAAGAATTGGTTAGCGATTTTATTGAGAATTTTTATAAAATTAAAACGAATTTTCCATAAGAAAAAAATGATCAAAAATAAATTTTTTCAAAATAATTCACCGAGATCAAATAGGGGCATTTTCCGAACTTCCTCATTTTAGCGAATTAATCATTTTTCGCGAATCTCAATTAACATCTACGGAAAAAAAAATTTCGAGGATAATTTTTTGTTCGTGGATACAAAAGAGCATCCGCGACCAAATATAGATATCCGCGAACCAAGAGGGATTCCATCCCAACCTCTAATAATTTAATAAATAATTTAATAAATAATTTAATAAATAATTTAATTAATAATTTAATTAATAATTTAATAAATAATTTAATAAATAATTTAATTAATAATTTAATTAATAATTTAATTAATAATTTAATTAATAATTTAATAAATAATTTAATAAATAATTTAATAAATAATTTAATAAATAATTTAATAAATAATTTAATAAATAATTTAATAAATAATTTAATTAATAATTTAATTAATAATTTAATTAATAATTTAATTAATAATTTAATTAATAATTTAATAAATAATTTAATTAATAATTTAATTAATAATTTAATTAATAATTTAATTAATAATTTAATAAATAATTTAATAAATAATTTAATAAATAAATTAATTAATAATTTAATAAATAATTTAATAAATAATTTAATAAATAATTTAATTAATAATTTAATAAATAATTTAATAAATAATTTAATAAATAATTTAATAAATAATTTAATAAATAATTTAATAAATAATTTAATAAATAATTTAATAAATAATTTAATTAATAATTTAAATAATTTAATTAATAATTTAATAAATAATTTAATAAATAATTTAATAAATAATTTAATTAATAATTTAATAAATAAATTAATTAATAATTTAATAAATAATTTAATTAATAATTTAATTAATAATTTAAAAAATTGATTCTAAATGTTATTTTCAATAATTTCAAGATTGAATTCTTATATCATTATCCAAAAAAAGCTTGAAAAAGAAAACAAGAATTAAAATGTAAATTATGAATTCGTAAAGAATAATCAGGATGAAAAAGGAAAAAGAAAACTGTAAATATATTGGATCAGAAAACAAAAATCTTAATTAAAAAAACAAACTGAAAAAATAAAAAGAACATCATATATAATACTAATGAATTTAAATCAAAAATTCAAAAAACAAAATGGAAATTATTCAAATCAAATTGGAAAAAGAAAAAGAATTAAAATGAAACATTTTTTGAAGATAAATTTTTTCTGTTGAAAATATACTAAAACAATATTAAAATTATTGGGTTTTGTTTTTAAAGAAGTTTTGATAAGAAATTTCATCTATTCTTTATTTTATTCATCAATTTATTATCAAAAATCAAATGTGGTTAAATTTGTTGGATAGAAAAAAAAACAATTTTTAAATTGAACCTTTTTTCTTTATATTTATGAAATAAATCAATGAAATCATCAATAAAGAATAAGAATTACATAAATTTATTTAAAAATGGATTTTCAAATAAATTTAATATAATTAATTAATTATTATTTGATTATAAATAAAACAAATTATCTTCAAATTTTTTCCTTTTTTTAATAATTTGAAATAAGAAAATGTAAAAAAAAATATTTTAAAAAGATAAGAATTGGTTTATATTTTGATTAAAATGATTGTATTTGTGAATATTTATTAACTTAAGATTTAATGAAAATGATTTTAATTTTTTTATTTCCAAATATAAATAAATTTTAATTTAAATAAATCAAAAAGAAAATGAACTAATTTTTTGGAAGAATTTTCAATAATTTCAAATAATATTATATTTAGAAATATTAATTAAAACATTGATTTATAAAAGAATATTTGTTTGATTCTTTGTTTTATAATTGAAATTAAATTAAAAAATGAAAAAAAATAATTTGCAATTTTCATTCCAATTTTCATTTTGATTTTTATTAAAATTATAAAAAGAATTTGGAAATAAAATCATTTATAAAATAACAATAATTTAAAAAGAAATAAAGAGTTAAAAAACTTTCCAAAATTAATTAAATATTTTATATAAAAAAAACTTAAAGAAAAAAATAATTCAATAACTTTTTTAATTTTAAAGGATGAGTTCACTCTAAATCAATAAAAAAATTTCAATTTTCTTAAAATTATCTGAATATAATTTTTAATGCAAAATACTTATTCAATTTAATTCAAAAATATGGATATTTGGTTTATTATAATAAAAATAATTAATATTAATTTTATTGTTTATTCTGAATAATAAATATTTGATAATATAATTAAATTGATTCTTTAAATTATAAATTGTTAATGTTTATTTATTTAGATTTTAGTTTTAATGATTTCAATTTTAATATTTAAATTATCAATAATATTCATTTTCAATAAATATTAAATTAATTTGATTACTTTATTTCCATTATTTTAAATAATTTTAAATTATAATATATTTATAAATTTTAATTAAAATACTCTCTTAAAAAGAATATTTGTTTAATTTATTAATTTTAAATTAAAAATTATTTTAAAAACATTTAAATTAATTTTTCATTTTCATTTTATTTTTGATTCTTAATTTAAATTATAAACAAAATTTGAAATTCAAATAATTTATAAAATAATAAGAATTCATAATAAAATGAGAAATTGAAAAAGTTTAGAAAATTAAATTAAAAAATTTTTTAAAAGAAACAAGAAAAAAAATGAAATTTTCTTTTTCCAATCAAAAAAAAAATAAATTAATTTTTTACAATTATTAATAAATAAAAAGTTGAGAACTGATTTTGGAATTTGAGATATTTTTATTTATTTGCAATTGTTTCAAACCAAGGAATTGTAAAAAAAAGCATTTTAGAAAACGAGAAAAAAACCAAAAAAAAAAAGAAAAAAAAGAAAAAGAAAAAATAAATTATTCCTTTAATATTTTATTTATAAGAAAATTGATTATGAATTCAAAAATATCTCTTAGATCTTTTTTTATTCATTAATTAGATATAAATGATTAAAAAAAAGTGATAGGTTTATTTCACTAAAATTCCACAAAATTAGAAAAAAAAATAATTCAGTTTTCTTCAAATTCAAATTGAGTTAAGTTTCTCTCAATTCTAAACTTTAAATATAAATTTAAAGAATTCATAGACAATAAATCTAATCTTGAATTAAGTTTAAAACCTTTTTAAAATATGAATAATTCTCAGAGAGTGAAAGAAAATCTAATTTGAAAAAAACCAAATTGAAAACTGGAGATTCAAAATTATTTTTATTTTTGAATTAAGATCATTAAATAAAAGAAATTTATTAATTAAATAATCATTCAAATGTATTGAAAAAAATCGTTATTTTTATTATCAAAAATTTGGGCAATTTCAGACTTTAGACAATTTCAGATAAATTGAGATTGACCTCATATTTTTGATTTAAATCATTAAATTTAAGAAAATTATAATTATTTAAAAATAACCCTTTTTACCAAATTCATTAATCTGTGATAAAATATTTTTTCATAAAAACAAAAGGAAAATTTAATTGAAAATTTGTGATATCAAAAAAAAATCAATTTTGATTTTAAATAAAATAAATAATTTATTTGAAATAAAACATCTCAATTTTGATTTAATCCAAAAAAGATTCCTCTTGACCTATTCATTTTTACTTATTGTGGATATTTGAAAAAAAAGTTGGCTATTTTTTATTATTATTCTGGATTTATAAAAAAAGTAAAATTAAAAATTGTGCAGTAAAATGTTTTTAAATTAAAAAATAAAGAAGATTTTGAAATTGAATAAAAAGTTAAACATATTGAAAAAAATTGATATTTCATTTAAGATGAAAAATAGACAATAGTAGGCAGTAGATCAAAATAGGCAAAATTCCTATTTCCAAATTCAATTTGAAAAAAAAAATCAAAATAATAAAAATAATTTATCAAAAAAATTAAATTTAATTAATTAATAAGAAAGAAAGAAAGAAATTGAAAATATTCAATCTAATCAATAAAAAAAATATGATAAATAATATTTTAAATAAGATTAAAGAAATAATACAAAAAAAAAAGTAATTCTTTAAATTAAATTAAATTTAAAATTAAATTAAAATTATTCAAATAAAAATAATAAATGAATAATTTATAAATAAAAGTGTTAATTATTCTTATTTAAAAATTTATAATAAAAAATAATAAATAAATAATTTATAACAAGAAATATCAAAATTTTTCTTATTTTATAAAATTAGGAAATAGATATAAATTTAAAAGAAAGAAAAATCAAATTAAATATAGAAATTCAAAAATATTAAATTAAAAATTAATTAAAACAAGATATTACAAATTTTAAATTTATATAAATTAATTATCAGAAAATCATTTCTTAATATATTTGAAATTATTAATAATATTATCAATTTTCATCTATTAGGAATTATTCAAAAATAAAAATAAAAATAATATATTAACTCTTTTTGAAATTTTAAAAATGAAAGGAATAAAATATCAAATAAAAATATTCAAAATTTATTTAAAAATATTAAAAAGAAAGAAAAATTGAAATAATAAAAATGAATTAAATTCACAAAAATAAATCAATTCTAAATTTAAAATATAATTTATTTATTAATATTAATGAATTAAATAGAATAAATAAACTCAAAAATTAGAAATAAATTTAAAAATATATTTTAAAATAAAAAGAATAACAATTTCCATAATACAAGAAATAAATTTGAGAAAAAGAATGTATTTTGAAAAATTATTATTAATTTAAGAAATAAATCAAAAGAGAATAAAAATATTTATCAAATAATATATATATAAGTAAATATACTCAATAAATTAACAATTATAATAAAAATATTAATATAAATTAAAATAGAAGAATTAAATGTTATTAGAGAATATATGAAATATATAAATCAATATCAAATTATGAATAAAATAAATTAAATAATTGAATAAAAATTAGGAAAGGAAATAAAAAATATAATAAGATGAGGATATTTTAATCAAAAATAAATAAAATTGAAAAACATTTGTGATTTAATACTCAAATCATATTTTAATATTCAAAATAATGTAATAAGAAATATAAATCATTTTTGAAAATCAAAAATTAAATTAAAAATAAAAATTATCTCAAAAATAAAAATAAATATTAATCAAGAAGAAAAGAAAAAAAAAAAAAGAAATATTATCAATCAATAAAATAATAATTTCAAGATATAATAATGAGAAGAATTGAGAAATCAAAAAAAAAATTTAAATCAGAAATCAATTCTCAATATTTCAATAATTAGAAATATAAAAAGATAATAAATTTAAGAAAAGAAAATTTATATAAATAAATATAAATAGATAAAAATTAAGATTGGAATTAATTTAACATAATTTAATTCAAAAAAAAATATTGATAAAAATATTTTGAGGAATAATAAATAGATAATAAAAATAGATAAATAAATTAATGAATTGAAAAGAAAAGAAAAAGAAAAGGAAAAGATATTATATTTAATAATAAATAAAAAATAATTTAAATAACTTATTGATGAAATTAAAATACAAGTTAAAGAATCAATATTTAAATAAAATAAAAATAAAATAAAATAGAAAATAAAAATAATAATCATACAATTTGATATTAAATAAATTAAATAAATAATTCTTATAATAAATTAATAAAAATAATTTAAAATTCAAGAAATAGTTCAATTTATGAATATAATAAGATAAAAATTTATCAAAAATTATTATATTTATATTATATTATATTGAAAAAGAAAATTCAAAAAATATTATTATTATCAATTTATTAAATAAATAAACAAGAATAATGAAAAGAATAAATAAAGAATATGAACCAAAAGTAATAAATTAAATGTTTTCAAGAAGAATTATGTTTATCTATAAACAATTTATTAATAAGAATATTTATTATTATTATTTTGAAAAATATTTGAATAAATTAAATTATTATGAGAATATATCTTGTATAAATAAATTGATTTAGAAAAATAATGAATATAAGAATAGAAATTTTAAAGTTAAAAATAAATTAATATAAATAAAATAACCTTTATATAATAAATATAAATATTCAAAAATATTTTGGATATAATTAATTAGAAAATTAATTATAAAAATTATTATCAAATTTCATCATCAATTATTATTATTATTATTTAAAACTTCTTAAATAAATATTATAAAAGGTAAATAAATAGGAATAAATCAGAAAAAGAAATATTATTTATCCCTTTTTAATATTTAGAATGATTAATCATTTTATTATTGAAGAGATAAAATTTATTATTGATTATATGATTATATTGATATAAAAATTTTCATATATAGAAATTGTATTTAAAGTTCAAATAATATTAACAATTCTTGAAAATTATGAATTAAAATCAAATAAAAATAAAAATAAAAATAAAAATAAAAAGGAAATATTAAATATCTTGAAATTATTCTTAATTCAAAAAATAAATATATTGAAAATAATATTCAGAAAAATTCAAAGAAAAAAAAAACAATTTTTTAATTAAGTAATTAATTAAGGTTTATAATCAATTTAAATAATATTTCAAATCATTTATAAAATAATTATTTATAAAATAACAATTCTTATATAATTATATTATGTAACAAAAACCCTAATATTATTATTATTATTAAAAAGAAATAATATCAAATAATAAATTTAATTGTTAATAAACATATTAAATCGATTTTATATAAAAATTAATTTATATTCATATATTTTGACTTTTGAATGAAATAAACATTTCTAATTTCATAATTCAAATAAATATAAGAAGATAGAAAATAATAGAAAAAAATTAAAATAAAATTAGAAAATCTTAATTCAAGAAATTATATTCAATCTTTATAAATAAGATAGAAATAAGGAATACAAAATATTTCAAAATAATTCAAAGAATATTTATTTTTTAGAAAGATAAAAAGAAATTAGAATGAATCAAGGATAGAAAAAAAAATAATTTATTTAGAAATAATTAAATTATAAACCAAAAAAAAAATCAAAGAATAAAAAAATATCTAAAATATCAATAAAAAAAATATTATTCTTCTAAAATTAATAATTTTCATAAATGGAATCAATAAATATACTTATTAAATGAAAAATAATAATATGAAATATATCTATATTATTTAAAGAAAAAGAAATATTAAATTATTTTCTTTATTTGTAAATATTAAATTTATCAAGAAATAAGAAATAAATGAATAAAAATCAATTCATTCAATTAAATAAATAAACAAAAAAAAAACTAATAAAAGAAATTAACAGAAGGTAAATATATGAAAAAATAAACAATAAAATATATTCAGAAGATATTTGAAATTATATCATAATTTATAGTTAATGGGAAATAGAATATAATATAAGAAAGATGAATAGAAAATGAGAAATAATGAAGAAAATCAAATTAAAAATCAAATTCAATAATGAGAATAAAATTAATAAGATAAATAATAAGGATAATTCTGGAAATAAAAACAAATTCAAAAATAAAAATAAATTCAAAGAAGAAAGAAAGATTCAAAGAAAATAAATTATAACAAAGAAAATAAATCTAAGAAAGGATACAAAGAATATTTGGAAATATTAATTAACAAAGATATCAGAATTAGAGTTAGAATCAAAATAATGAAAAGAATAATCAGAATATTATACAGATTATTTGATAGATTATTCTTAATTGAAAGATTAAATAGAATATGATTATAAAAATTAATTTAAAAATGAATTATTCCATTTTCCTTTATTTTCTTTTATCAAAATTACTCAAAAACATAAAAAAAAACATGTAGAAATCTCACTTATGATTTTCTTAATAAAATCAAAAATCAAAATCTTATTTGATATTTCCCCAATTTCAAATTAAATTAAATTAAATTAAATTAAATTTAGATTATTTTTTTTTCAAATGAACTAAATAAATATTATTTTATTTGGGAAATTTGTTTTTGTTTTTATTCAAAAGAAAAATCACAAAAAAAATGTTTATTTTTACATACTATTTTTTTTTCAAAATAAAATAAAAACAAATTTTCATTCAATAAATAATTCATTTTTTTCAAAAAGAGAAAAAAAGAAAAGGAAAAAAAAGTAAATTTTGATTTTGATTTATTTTTACTTCCTATTATAAATAATTTAATATTATTCAATTCAAAATAAAAATTGATTATTTTTGATATTTATTATTTAAATAAAATAATTTTAATTTAATTTTTAAGAGGAAAGGATAAAATTATTTTCAAATTATTTGAATTTGTAAAAATAAAAATTAATCTAATTAATCTAATCTAATTAAATTCAAAAAAAAAGTTGTTTATTAAATTGAAATGATTTTGAAATAATTTAGATTTTTGTTTTGATTTTTTTAAAAAGAATTGTTATTTCATTTTAATTTTAAAAATAAATTAATTTTTGGGTTTTGAAATAAAAATATTATTCCTCATTTTAATTTTATTTTTAATTTAGAAAATAATAATTTGTTATTTTGATATTATTTTTTAATTAAATTATATTTCCAAAAGAAAAATAATGTTTATTTATTATTTATTATTGTATTTTATTTTATTTTTCAAAATATGAACATGAAAAATAATATTTATGTAAAAAGAAAAAGAATCACTTTTGAAGTTATTTCACCTTGTAAAAGAAATTTATTCTTTTCAATGTTCAGATTTATTGATTTATTAAATAAAAATTTCCTCAAAAATAAAAATGAAAAATTTATATTGTTTTATTTGAAATAGATTATTGATAAATCTTTTCTTTTAATTATTTAAATTAAAAATCAACTGGAGAAAAATTAATCAATCAAAAATTGAACTTAAATTTTTATTTGGGAATTTTGATTAAAAAATGGGATTAAAACTTTGAGAAAAAAATGAAAAAAAAATAAAAGAATTATTAGGGAAATTATTTATTGTTAATTTCAAAAATAAGAGAATAATTCTCTTCTTTTCAAAATTCTGGATAATTTTTATGTATTCAATTTTATTCAATTTTATTTTATTTGTTCATGTTAAAATCTCTCTTCAAAATAATAATAATGATAATATAATCTATTTTCTTTACAAATCTAAAAAAGAATAAAGAAGATATATCAATAAATCAAGAATTAGAAAAGGAAGTAAAACAATTAACAGATAATCTTATAAATGAAAGGAATCATAAAAATAATAATTCAATTTCCCAATACTTATTGAAAATTACAAAAAAAAATTATCATACATTCCAAAATCTTTTGTAGATGATTTATTGAATTTTTATTTATTCTCAAAATTGATACATAATTTATCTCTCTCAATTATTCAAAATTTTTAAAAAGTTTTTTTTTTAATTGATTAGTTAATTATTCAGAATTAAAGTAAAATTTACTCTTTATAATTGATGAAATTAATGAACCTCATTTTTTATAAGAATAATTAACAGAAATTTTAAAAAAAAATGAATTAAAGTAAATTATCAAAGTATGAGATGAGGGAAATTAATTGATTAATAAAAATAAAAATATTTTTCTTTTCAAATTAATGGAAGAAAAAGTGGAAGATTGGAAGTTGAAATATCTTAAATATAAATAATAAATTTTGATAAAAATTCTTCCAGAATCAAATATTTAAGTGAATAATTAACAAAATAAATATATTTTCATATTTGAAAGTTTCATTGAAGATGATAATTTTTATGAATTTTTGGAGAATAATAATAATAATAACAATAATGAATAAAAAGAAATCAAGATAATATTCAAAATGAAAAATAAATGATAATCAAAAAGAGAAAAATGAAGAAAAGTAAGTTCTCAAAACCAAAATAATAAGTAACATTAATCAAATAATCTGAAAAATTGTTATTTCTTTATTTTATTTCTTTATTTTTCTTAAGTAATATTCATCATAAATCTATTGATTTATTGATTGATTATTTGTTGATAAAATAGAATAAAATTCTTGATGAAAAGGGATATTCTTCATTTCATAATTTTTCTGTTTCCCTTTAATTTTGAAGTATGATTTAAATGATTCCCAAAAATAATGAGAATATGAATAATTAAAATGTTTGAATCAAATTTTACATTTTAATTCTTTTTATTTTATGTT
>JAPDFW010000050.1:0-47626 GCA_028826165.1 Anaeramoeba ignava
AAATTATCACTCAGTAATGTTGATTGAAGAATTTGATTTCGAACAAAATCAGTTAAAAGTGTATTCACAAGGTTATCGATTGTATAACGGGCTTGGAAAAAAGACGAATATGAACATACTCTATGAATTTACTGAAATCAAATCACCTTTTATTTGAAAATGATGATATTTTGATTTTTCTGTTGGTCATGCTCATACTTTGATTTTAACATCACAAGGAAAGATGATCGGTGGAAGAAGTAATTTTAGGCAATTAAATGCTGCAAAAAGCTAGATATAAATTAAGACCAATTCAAATCGAACTTCCAAATTAAAATTTAATGAAGAAATTTCCAATTATCATCTTTCTTGTGGTTATGAAAATCTTTTTCTTTTTGTCATGGTTTTCTAGACTTGAAGAAGACTGATAAAATTATTTAGAAGAAAAGAATTTTGTAATATTTCATTTAAAAACAGAAAATGGAGAAATAATTGAATCATAAATTATTGAAATATAGATTAAAAGATTATAAAAATGAAATTGAAAAACTTCAAAATTATTTCAAAAATCAATTAAAGAATCTAATCAAATATTTGAAATGATTTATTCAAACAAGAAAAGTAAATCAAAAATTATATTCAGAAATTAAAGAAATTATAAATTCAAATGAAAAATAGAAGAAACAATGAAAAGAATTTATTTAAATGAAAAATGAAAAGATTTTTATAATTGAAAGAAAAGAAAAACAATATAAATTTCATAAATTAATATTAATAATGAGAAGTGAATTATATCGAGGAATGTTTTTATCTGTTACAAATGATACTCAAAATAAAGTTACAGATTATATAGTGAATTAAGCAATGAATCATTTCAAATATTTGAATATTGGATTTATTCAAATCAAAAAAAAGGAATTCAAATTACACAAGAAATAATTGATGAAATTAAAATTGAATTGATTATTTTCAATTAAATCAAACAAAACCAAATTTATTTTGATTTATTAATTAAAAATTTAATAATTAAAATTAAAATCAAAAATCAAAATCAAAATTAAAATTATTAAAATTAAAATCAAAATTAAAATTAAAATTAAAATTAAAATTAAAATTAAAATCATTTTTCATTTTTCTTTTTCAAAAATGAATGAAATTTTATTTTTCTTTGGAACCAATCACCAAAACTTATAAAAATGAACCAAATAAAATAAAAAAACCAATTCAATTTAAATTTGAAAATGAAAATGAAAATGAAAACAAATTAAACAAATTTCATTGTCAAATTTTTCAACAATTTTCCTTTAAAAATGGAAATGTAATAGAATATTTAAATGAAAAATGGTTAAAACAAAATACTGAAAAATCAAATTGAAGAAAATATTCAAAAAGTAACTGTTGGTCTCAATGAAGTCTATTTTAACAATAGAAGGAAATGTATTTGCAAAAGGAGATGATATTAATCCAAAAAATCCAGATGAATTTATCAATATTTCATCATTAATTGAAGATACAAATGATAGAATAATTAAAGATATTGTTTCTGGAGCTGATTCAATTTATTTATTAACTTCAAATCAAAATGTTTATGGAATTGGTTCAAATGAATATGGTCAACTTGGTTTTGATTCTGAAACACTTAATGAAACAAAAACCAATTTTAATGATGAAAAATGTTTCTAAAATATTTTCAGGAAAATTCAAGTTCATTTTTCTTTTAAATTCAAATCAAGAATTATTTGGATGGGATATAATAGATGGTCAACTTGGATTAGGAGAATCAATAAGAAAGAAAAAATCAAAAATTAACCAAAATCCAAAATATTCCAAAAGGTGAAATAATTGATATTCAATGTGGAGATCAACATTCAATAATGTTGATTGAAGATGAAAATCAAAATGAAAATCCAAAAAGAAAACTTTATTCATGTGGAGATTATGAATATAATGGACTTGGCAAAAACGAAAATACTTATGAATTTACTGAAATCAAATCATCTTTATTTGAAAATGATGATAATATTCTTGATTTTTCTGTTGGAAGACTTCATACTTTAATTTTAACTTCTAATTCAAAATTAATTGGATTTGGAGAGAATTTATTTGGTCAATTAGGAACTGGAAATACAAAAGATCAAAGAATTCCAATTCAAATTGAACTTTCTGAATTAAGATTTAATGAAAATATTTCTAATTATCATATTTCTTGTGGTGATGATAATTCATTTCTTTATTATTCTCCTCCTTCTTTTTCCAATCTTGAAGAAGATTTGATAAAACTATTTAGAAGAAAAGAATTTTGTAATATTTCATTTAAAACAGAAAATGGAGAAATAATTGAAGCTCATAAATTAATATTGAAATATAGATTAAATCAAAATCAAAATCAAAATGAAAAACTTCAAGAAATTATTTCAAAAAAATCAATTAAAGAATCAAATCAAATATTTGAAATGATTTATTCAAACAATTCCAAAATAAATCCAAAATTATATTCCGAAATCAAAGAAATTATAAATTTAAATGAAAAAATTGAAGAAACAATGAAAAGAATTTATTTAAATGAAAATGAAAATGAAAATGAAAATGGAAAAGATTTTATTATCGAAAGAAAAGAAAAACAATATAAATTTCCTAAATTAATATTAATAATGAGAAGTGAATTATATCGAGGAATGTTTTTATCTGTAACTGAAGATACTTCTAATAAAGTTACAGATTATAGTGAATTAAGTAATAAATCATTTCAAATATTTGAATATTGGATTTATTCAAATCAAATTAAAGATGAAATTAAAATTACACAAGAAATAATTGATGAAATTCAAATTGGAATTGATTATTTTCAATTAAATCAAACAAATCCAAATTTATTAGATTTATTAATTAAGAAATTTAATAATCAAAATCAAAATCAAAAAAAGAAAGAAAAATGTTTAATTTTTTAAAAAAGAAATTATTGATGAAATTCAAATTGGAATTAATTATTTTCAAATAAATTAAAATCAAAATCAAAATTAAAATTAAAATTAAAATCAAAATCCAAAAAAATTTTTTTTCATTTTTCCATTTTGAATAATCAAAACGATGTTGTTAAGGAGAGACACACCAGTAGTAAAGTGTGTTCTTGTTGGTGATTCCAAAGTTGGACAAAATGAGATTTTAATAAGTTATCTTGAAAAAAAATATCCAGAAGGATACATTCAAACAGTTTTTGAGAATTTTTCTGTGAAATTAAATGTTGATAATGAAGAAATTGAGTTGTCCCTATTTCAAACATCAGGATTAGAAGAATATGATAGTTTAAGGCCTTTATCTTATCCAAATTCGAGTGTAGTTTTGATGTTTTTTTCGATTGATAATCATTCCTCATATACTAATATTGTCACTAAATGGGCAGGTGAAATGAGGCATTATATTGAAGGTGTTCCAGTTATTCTTGTTGGAAATCGAGTGGAATTAAGAGATGATCTAGAAATGATCAAGGATTTGAAACAAAGAGGAACTCATCTAATAAGTCATGAAGAGGGACTTGAACTGGCAAAAAAAATAAAAGCAGTTAAATATTTGGAATGTTCTCCCCAAACCCAAAAAGGTATCAAAACAATTTTTGATCAAGCTGTTCGAGTTGGTTTGAATTACCAAAAATCACAAAAAATAGTTTATTCCAAAAAAGAAAAAAAGCAAAAAATAAAAGAAGAAAAACAAAAAATAAAAGAAGAATCGCAAGATTTTAAAATCAAATGTGTTGTTGTTGGTGATGATAACTCTCAAAGAACCGAAATGTTATATAATTTTAAAGTGGATGAATTTTCAGATCAAGAAATTCCAGAAATTTGTGAGAATTTTGTTGTTGAAATTGAATCCCAAGAAAGAATATATGTTTTGAATATATTTGATACAACAGGAAAAGAAGAATATGAAGAATTCAGAAAGTTCACTTATCCTGACACTCATTTTGTTTTAATTTGTTTTTCAATTATAAACTCCATTTCTTTCGACAGTGTTATTTCTAAATGGGTTCCTGAAATTAAAAAGAATTGCCCTCATGTTCCATTTATTCTTGTTGGAAATCAAAATGAATTGAGAAATGATCCTCAAATTACCAAAATTATAGAAGAAAAAGGTTTAAAAATTATTACTTATCAACAAGGACTTGAACTAGCAAAAAAAATTCAAGCAATCAACTATTTGGAATGTTCTTCAAGAAATAAGAAGGATTTGAAAGCAATTTTTGATGAAATTGTGCAATATTTTAATAATTTAAAATCAAAAAAACAAAAATGTTCTATTTTTTGAAATTTCATTTTTATTTTTTTTCTTTTCAAAAATGAATGAAATTATATTTTTTGGTTCAAATGAATATCCAAAACTTATTAAAAATGAACCAAATAAAATAACAAAACCAATTCAATTTAAATTTGAAAATGAAAATGAAAATGAAAATGAAAATGAAAAACAAATTAAACAAATTTCATCAGGAGATTTTTCAACAATTTTCCTTTTTAAAAATGGAAAAGCAATAGAATATTTAAATGAAAAATGGTTAAAACAAAATCCTTCAAAAATCCAAATTGAAGAAAATATTCAAAAAGTAACTGTTGGTTATCTCAATGAAGCTATTTTAACAATAGAAGGAAATGTATTTGCAAAAGGAGATGATATTAATCCAAAAAATCCGATGAATTTATCAATATTTCATCATTAATTGAAGATAAAAATGATAGAATAATTGAAGATATTGTTTCTGGAGCTGATTCAATTTATCTATTAACTTCAAATCAAAATGTTTATGGAATTGGTTCAAATCATAATGGTCAACTTGGTTTTGATTCTGAAACACTTAAAAAAACAGAAAAACCAATTTTAATGATGAAAAATGTTTCTAAAATATTTTCAGGAAATACTTCAAGTTCATTTTTTCTTTTAAATTCAAATCAAGAATTATTTGGATGCGGATATAATGGATTTGGTCAACTTGGATTAGGAGAATCAATAAGAAAAGAAGTATATATCAAAAAATTAACCAAAATCCAAAATATTCCAAAAAGTAAAATAATTGATATTCAATCTGGAGAATATCATTCAATAATGTTGATTGAAGATGAAAATCAAAATGAAAATCCAAAAAGAAAACTTTATTCATGTGGAGATTATGAATATAATGGACTTGGCAAAAATGAGAAAACTTATGAATTTACTGAAATCAAATCATCTTTATTTGAAAATGATGATAATATTCTTGATTTTTCTGTTGGAAGACTTCATACTTTTATTTTAACTTCCAATTCAAAATTAATTGGATTTGGAGAAAATTTATTTGGTCAATTAGGAACTGGAAATACAAAAGATCAAAGAATTCCAATTCAAATTGAACTTCCTAAATTAAGATTTAATGAAAATATTTCTAATTATCATATTTCTTGTGGATTTTACAGATCATTTCTTTATTATTCTCCTCCTTCTTTTTCCAATCTTGAAGAAGATTTGATAAAACTATTTAAAAGAAAAGAATTTTGTGATATTTCATTTAAAACCAAAAATGGAGAAATAATTGAAGCTCATAAATTAATATTGAAATATAGATTAAATCAAAATCAAAATGAAATTGAAAAACTTAAAGAAATTATTTCAAAAAAATCAATTAAAGAATCAAATCAAATATTTGAAATGATTTATTCAAACAGAATTATAAATCCAAAATTATATTCTGAAATTAAAGAAATTATAAATTTAAATGAAAAAATAGAAGAAACAATGAAAAGAATTTATTTAAATGAAAATAAAAATGAAAAAGATTTTATTATTGAAAGAAAAGAAAAACAATATAAATTTCCAAAATTAATATTAATAATGAGAAGTGAATTATATCGAGGAATGTTTTTATCTGTAACTGAAGATACTTCTAATAAAGTTACAGATTATAGTGAATTAAGTAATAATTCATTTCAAATATTAGAATATTGGATTTATTCAAATCAAATTAAAAAAGGAATTGAAATTACACAAGAAATCATTAATGAAATTAAAATTGGAATTGATTATTTTCAATTAAATCAAACAAATCCAAATTTATTTGATTTATTAATTAATAAATTTAATAATCAAAATTAAAATTAAAATTTAAAATTAAAATTAAAATTAAAATCAAAATCAAAAATTAAAATCAAAATCAAAATCAAAATTAAAATTAAAATTAAAATTCCAAAAATCATTTTTTCATTTTTTTTCTTTTCAAAAATGAATGATTGTTTATTTTTTGGTTGGAATCAATCACCAAAACTTATAAAAAATGAACCAGATAAAATAACAAAACCAATTCAATTTAAATTTGAAAATGAAAATGAAAATGAAAATGAAAATGAAAAACAAATTAAACAAATTTCATCAGGAGATTTTTCAACAATTTTCCTTTTTAAAAATGGAAAAGCAATAGAATACTTAAATGAAAATGATTCAAATCAAAATCCTTCAAAAATCCAAATTGAAGAAAATATTCAAAAAGTAACTGTTGGTAATGAAAGTCAAGCTATTTTAACAATAGAAGGAAATGTATTTGCAAAAGGAGATGATATTAATCCAAAAAATCCAAAAGAATTTATCAATATTTCATCATTAATTGAAGATACAAATGATAGAATAATTGAGGATATTGTTTCTGGAGATAATTCAATTTACTTATTAACTTCAAATCAAAATGCTTATGTAATTGGTTCAAATGATAATGGTCAACTTGGTTTTGATTCTGAAACACTTAAAAAAACAGAAAAACCAATTTTAATAATGAAAAATGTTTCTAAAATATTTTCAGGAAATTGTTCATTATCATTTTTTCTTTTAAATTCAAATCAAGAATTATTTGGATGCGGATATAATTCATTTGGACAACTTGGATTAGGAGAATCAAGAAAAGAAACAAAAATCCAAAAATTAACCAAAATCCAAAATATTCCAAAAGGTGAAATAATTGATATTCAATGTGGATTTAATCATTCAATAATGTTAATTGAAGAAGAAGATGAAAATGAAAATTCAAAAAGAAAACTTTATTCATGTGGAGATTATGAATGTAATGGACTTGGCAAAAATCAAAATACTTATGAATTTACTGAAATCAAATCATCTTTATTTGAAAATAATAATATTCTTGACATTTCTGTTGGAAGTTCTCATACTTTGATTTTAACTTCTAATTCAAAAATGATAGTATTTGGAAGTAACTATTATGGTCAATTAGGAACTGGAAATACAAAATATCATAAAGTGCCAATTCAAATTGAACTTTCTGAATTAAGATTTAATGAAAATATTTCTAATTATCATATTTCTTGTGGATTTTACAGATCATTTCTTTATTATTCTCCTTCTTTTTTCAATCTTGAAGAAGATTTGATAAAATTATTTAGAAGAAAAGAATTTTGTGATATTTCATTTAAAACAGAAAATGGAGAAATAATTGAAGCTCATAAATTAATATTGAAATATAGATTAAATCAAAATCAAAATCAAATTGAAAAACTTAAAGAAATTATTTCAAAAAAATCAATTAAAGAATCAAATCAAATATTTGAAATGATTTATTCAAACAGAATATTAAATCCAAAATTATATTCTGAAATTAAAGAAATTATAAATTTCAATGAAAAAATTGAAGAAACAATGAAAAGAATTTATTTAAATGAAAATGAAAATGAAAAAGAAAAAGATTTTATAATTGAAAGAAAAGAAAAACAATATAAATTTCCAAAATTAATATTAATAATGAGAAGTGAATTATATCGAGGAATGTTTTTATCTGTAACAGAAGATAAATCTAATAAAGTTACAGATTATAGTGAATTAAGTAATAAATCATTTCAAATATTAGAATATTGGATTTATTCAAATCAAATTAAAGAAGAAATTCAAATTACACAAGAAATAATTGACGAAATTCAAATTGGAATTGATTATTTTCAATTAAATCAAACATATCCAAATTTATTTGATTTATTAATTAATAAATTTAAAAATCAAAATCAAAATTAAAATCAAAATTAAAATCAAAATTAAAATTAAAATGAAAATTAAAATTAAAATCAAAATCAAAATTAAAATCAAAATTAAAATCAAAATTAAAATTAAAATGAAAATTAAAATTAAAATTAAAATTAAAATTAAAATCAAAATTAAAATTAAAATTTGATAAAAAATTAAAATCAAAAATTAAAATTAAAATTAAAATTAAAATTAAAATTAAAATTAAAATTTAAATTAAAATTAAAATTAAAATTAAAATTAAAATTTAAATTAAAATTAAAATTAAAATTAAAATCAAATTCAAAATTTAAAATTAAAATTAAAATTAAAATTAAAATTAAAATTTGATAAAAAATTAAATTCAAAATCAAATTAAAATTAAAATTAAAATTAAAAATTAAAATTAAAATTAAAATCAAAATTAAAATTAAAATTAAAATCAAATTCAAAATTATTTTTCATTTTTCATTTTTCATTTTTCATTTTTTTCTTTTTCAAAAATAAATGAAAATCCAAACAATCCTTTTATCATTAATTTTATTCATATTAATATTTACAGAACATACAAAATTATATGATATTTTAGAAATAAAAAAAGATGCGAGTGAAGCTGAAATTAAGAAAGCATATCATCGACTTTCTAAAAAATATCATCCAGATTTAAATCCAAGTGAAGATGCTCATGATAAATTTATAGAGTTAGCAAATGGTATATCAATTATTACATATATTTATTTTCCTTCAAGAATTTTTAACAAAAAATTTATAATTAAATTTATAATTAAATTTATATCAAAATTTATATCAAAATTTATATCAAAATTTATAATTAAATTTATAATTAAATTTATAATTAAATTTATATCAAAATTTATAATTATATTTATATCAAAATTTATATTTATATTTATAATTAAATTTATAATTATATTTATATCAAAATTTATAATAAAATTTATAATTATATTTATAATTAAATTTATAATTAAATTTATAATTAAATTTATAATTAAATTTATAATTATATTTATAATTAAATTTATAATTATATTTATAATTAAATTTATAATTATATTTATATCAAAATTTATATCAAAATTTATATCAAAATTTATAATAAAATTTATAATTAAATTTATAATCAAATTTATATCAAAAATTTATAATTAAATTTATAATTATATTTGTAATTAAATTTATAATTATATTTTGTAATTAAATTTATAATTATATTTGTAATTAAATTTATAATTAAATTTATAATTAAATTTATATCAAAATTTATAATTATATTTGTAATTAAATTTATAATTATATTTATAATTATATTTTGTAATTAAATTTATAATTATATTTATAATTATATTTATAATTAAATTTATAATTATATTTTGTAATTAAATTTATAATTAAATTTGTAATTAAATTTATAATTATATTTATAATTAAATTTATAATTAAATTTATAATTAAATTTATAATTAAATTTTATATTTATATTTATAATTATATTTATAATTAAATTTATAATTAAATTTATAATTAAATTTATAATTAAATTTATAATTAAATTTATAATTAAATTTATAATTATATTTGTAATTAAATTTATAATTATATTTATAATTAAATTTATAATTAAATTTATAATTAAATTTATATCAAAATATATAATTAAATTTATAATTAAATTTATAATTAAATTTATATCAAAATATATAATTAAATTTATAATTAAATTTATAATTAAATTTATATCAAAATTTATAATTAAATTTATATCAAAATTTATAATTAAATTTATATCAAAATTTATATCAAAAAGCTTATGAAATTCTATCAGATCCTCAAAAAAGGAAAATTTATGATATTCATGGAGAAGAAGGACTTCAAAATAATAGACAAGGATTTAATCCATTTGATATTTTTCAAACGTAAAATACCAGAAATTTTTCTTGAATTGAATTGAATTGAATTGAATTCAATCAAAAAACTTGAACTAGCAAAAATTTATTACAAAAACAAAATATTTGAATTATCAAAATTCACAAATGAATGAATAAATAAAAAATAGATTCACACAATCATTTCAACAAGGATTCCCATTTACATTTGAATTTGGAGGAGGATCAAGAACCAAAAAAGGAGTTAATTTAGAATTAGAACTTTTTGTCGATTTAGTTGATTTATATAAAGGAAAAATATTCTGGATTCCTTATACAAAAAATGTAATTTGTTCATGTCCAAAAGGTGGTTATAATTGTAAAGCTTGTAATGGAAAATCAACAAAAAGATTAGATACTGAATTGATTGTTGTTGTTGAAGCAGGAATGCATTCAGGAGATCCTATTGTATATTTTATTCATTTCAAAATCAAAATCAAAATCAAAATCAAAATTAAAATTTAAATTAAAATCAAAATGAAAATGAAAATGAAAATCAAAATCAAAATCAAAATCAAAATCAAAATCAAAATTAAAATGAAAATCAAAATCAAAATCAAAATTAAAATTAAAATTAAAATTAAAATTAAAATTAAAATCAAAATTAAAATCAAAATTAAAATCAAATTTAAATTTAAATCAAAATCAAAATTAAAATCAAAATTAAAATCAAAATTAAAATCAAAATTAAAAGGTTTTTGAACTTGCAGGAGATGAAGAACCAAATACTATTCCAGGAGATATTACTTTTATTCTTACTCAAACACCTCATCAATTTTTTACTAGAAATGGAGATGATCTTTATATGAAAATAAAAGTTTCACTTTTAGATGCATTAATAGGATTTAAAGTATCAATTGCTCATTTAGATGGAACAACTTTTGAAATTGAAGAAAATACAGTTACATCACCTGGTAATCTAAATCAAATTATTTAAATCAAATATTGTTTAAATTAAATCAATTTAAATCAAAATATTTAAATCAAAATATTTAAATCAATTTTAATCGATTATTTAAATCAATTATTTAAATCAATTTAAATCAAATATTTAAATCAAATATTCAAATCAAATATTAAAGTCAATTTAAATCAATTATTTAAATCAATTTAAATCAAATATTTAAATCAAATATTTAAATCAAATATTTAAATTAATTTAAATCAAATATTTAAATCAAATATTTAAATCAAAATATTTAAATCAAATATTTAAATCAAATATTAAAATCAATTTAAATCAAATATTAAAATCAATTTAAATCAAATATTAAAATCAATTTAAATCAAATATTCAAATTAAATATTCAAAATTGTTTGTTTTAAAAAGGAATGATTCGGAAATATTCAGGAAAAGGAATGCCAAAAAGAAATTTTCCTTCTGATAAAGGTGATTTACTTATTGAATTTCAAGTTGATTTTCCAAAATCACTTACAGAAAATCAAAAGAAAGAAATTTCATCAATTTTCAATCAAATTTAAATCAAATTTAAAATTAATTTTTTGAACATTTTTTTTTAACAAGAAAATCTAAAATTTAAATCAAAAAATAAATTAGAAAACCAATCAAATATGATTTAAAAATAAAATTTAAATTAATTTTGTTTTTGAATTTTTAATTAAAATTTTTTAAGAAGAAATCAAAATTCAAAATTCAAATTCAAAATTCAAAATTCAAATTCAAAAATAAAAAACAAAAAATTAATTAAAAATTTTTAAAAAAATTAATTAATTAAAATTGATTTAAAAATTGATTAAAATTGATTTAAAATTGATTAAAAATTGATTAAAAATTGATTAAAAATTGATTAAAAATTAATTAAAAATTAATTAAAAATTGATTAAAAATTAATTAAATATTGATTAAAAATTGATTAAAAATTGATTAAAAATTAATTAAAAATTAATTAAAAATTAATTGGTTCGATTGAAGTAGAAAGTTCAAATAATAATTTATCTTTAATTTCAAGTGAATAAATTAAACCAATTATTTTTTGAATTGTTTTGTTTTCTTGAAATGAATAATCAAATTTTTGGAATTGATGAATTTGAAACCAAGTAAGAAAAAATCTTCTCCATTTTTTCCAATTAATTTTATTATCAATTTTAATAGGAATTTCTTGAATATAAGTAAGATCAAATAAATAAACACCAATATAAGGAACTATTGTTGATTTTGATTGTAAATAAGCAAGTCTTAATTGTTGAAAATTATCAACACTTGTTAATTCATCCAAATTTTTAAGAATTTGAACCAATTTAATTGGAACATTTGCCCAAGTTTTTTCCAATCTAAAAACAGAAGAAGATTGAATTCCTGTCATTACTGCCATTAAATCATGGTAATTTTCTAATGTTCTTAATGCTGAAGCTAATTTTATAAAACTGCAAATAACTTCCACTCTTTTTGTTATTTCTTTTTCTTTTAGAATTGAATAAGAAACCCAAAAAGTAAATTTATTGAATTGATTTGTCATTTTTGAAATCATTTGATTTTCTTCTTGTTTTTCTGTTTCTTTGTTTTTGTTTTTGTTTTTGTTTTTGGTATATTTTTGAATTAATTCCTGGAGTGAAATTTTTTGGAATGTTTTTGATGATTGAAGTGTTAATTGTTTAGCAAATAATTGGATGTTTAATTCTGTTATTGAAATATCTTCAATTTTTTTGTTGTTTAATGTTTCTAAATCTGATTCTTTTGTTGTTTGATGTTGTGAATTATCGATTGATTCTTTTCGATATGCTATTCTATTTGATTTTTGGATTTCAATTTGGTTTTGGATTTGTATTTGAGTTTGAATTTGAGGTTGGATTTGGATTTTGATTTTATTTTCAATTTGATTTTTATTTTTATTTTCAATTTGGTTTTCATTTTTAATTTGATTTTTATTTTTATTTTCAATTTCAATTTGATTTTGATTTTGATTTTGATTTTGATTTTGATTTTGATTTTCAATTTGATTTTGAGTTTGAATTTGATTTTGATTTTGATTTTGATTTTCAATTTGATTTTTATTTTCATTTTGATTTTGTTCTTCATTTTGATTTTGTTCTTGATTTTGATTTTGATTTTGATTTTGATTTTTATTATTTTGATTTTGTTCTTGATTTTGATTTTGTTCTTCAATTTGATTTTGTTCTTCAATTTTATTTTCAATTTGATTTTGATTTTGATTTTGATTTTCAATTTGATTTTGTTCTTCATTTTGATTTTGATTTTGTTCTTGATTTTGATTTTCAATTTGATTTTGATTTTGATTTTGATTTTGTTCTTCAATTTGGTTTTGATTTTCAATTTTATTTTCAATTTTATTTTGATTTTGTTCTTCTTTTTGATTTTGTTCTTCATTTTGATTTTGATCTTCTTTTTTATTTTGATCTTCTTTTTCATTTTGATTTTCATTTTGATTTTGTTCTTCGATTTTATTTTCAATTTCATTTTGTTCTTCAATTTGATTTTTATTTTCAATTTGATTTTGATTTTCAATTTGATTTTGTTCTTGATTTTGATTTTGTTCTTCAATTTGATTTTGTTCTTCTTTTTGATTTTGATTTTCAATTTGATTTTGATTTTCAATTTGATTTTGAATTTGATTTTTATTTTGTTCTTCTTTTTCATTTTGTTCTTGATTTTGATTTTGTTCTTCAATTTGATTTTGTTCTTCATTTTCATTTTGTTCTTCAATTTGATTTTGTTCTTCAATTTGATTTTGTTCTTCTTTTTGATTTTGATCTTCTTTTTGATTTTGTTCTTCTTTTTGATTTTGTTCTTCATTTTGATTTTGTTCTTCAATTTGTTTTTGATTTTGATTTTGTTCTTCAATTTTATTTTCAATTTGATTTTGTTCTTCAATTTGATTTTGATTTTGTTCTTCAATTTGATTTTGTTCTTCAATTTGATTTTGTTCTTGATTTTGATTTTGATTTTCAATTTGATTTTGATTTTCAATTTGATTTTGATTTTGTTCTTCAATTTGATTTTGTTCTTCTTTTTGATTTTGTTCTTCAATTTGGTTTTGATCTTCAATTTGATTTTGTTCTTGATTTTGATTTTGTTCTTCAATTTGATTTTGTTCTTCTTTTTGATTTTGTTCTTCAATTTGATTTTGTTTTTGTTTTTGATTTTGTTCTTCAATTTGATTTTGATTTTGTTCTTCAATTTTATTTTCAATTTGATTTTGTTCTTCAATTTGATTTTGATTTTGTTCTTCAATTTGATTTTGTTCTTCTTTTTTATTTTGTTCTTCAATTTGATTTTGTTCTTCATTTTGATTTTGTTCTTGATTTTGATTTTGTTCTTCATTTTGATTTTGTTCTTCATTTTGATTTTGTTCTTGATTTTGATTTTGTTCTTCAATTTCATTTTGATTTTCATTTTGATTTCCAATTTGATTTTTATTTTCAATTTGATTTTGATCTTCAATTTGATTTTGATTTTGATTTTCAATTTGATTTTGATCTTCATTTTGATTTTGTTCTTCATTTTGATTTTGTTCTTCAATTTGATTTTGTTCTTCAATTTGATTTTGTTCTTCAATTTGATTTTGTTCTTCTTTTTGATTTTGTTCTTCATTTTGATTTCCAATTTGTTCTTCAATTTTATTTTCATTTTGATTTTGTTCTTCATTTTGATTTTGTTCTTCTTTTTGATTTTGTTCTTCAATTTGATTTTGTTCTTCTTTTTGATTTTGTTCTTCAATTTGATTTTGTTCTTCTTTTTGATTTTGTTCTTCAATTTGATTTTGTTCTTCTTTTTGATTTTGTTCTTCAATTTGATTTTGTTCTTCTTTTTGATTTTGTTCTTCAATTTGATTTTGATCTTGATTTTTATTTTGTTCTTCAATTTGATTTTTTTCTTCGTTTTGATTTTGTTCTTCTTTTTGATTTTGTTCTTCTTTTTGATTTTGTTCTTCAATTTGATTTTGTTCTTCAATTTGATTTTTATTTTGTTCTTCTTTTTGATTTTGTTCTTCATTTTGATTTTGATTTTGATTTTGTTCTTCAATTTGATTTTGATTTTGTTCTTCAATTTGATTTTGATTTTGATTTTGTTCTTCAATTTGATTTTTTTCTTCGTTTTGATTTTGTTCTTCAATTTCATTTTGATTTTGATCTTCAATTTGATTTTGTTCTTCTTTTTTATTTTGTTCTTCAATTTGATTTTTTTCTTCGTTTTGATTTTGTTCTTCTTTTTGATTTTGTTCTTCAATTTGATTTTTTTCTTCGTTTTGATTTTGTTCTTCTTTTTGATTTTGTTCTTCTTTTTTATTTTGTTCTTCAATTTGATTTTTATTTTGTTCTTCAATTTGATTTTGTTCTTCTTTTTTATTTTGTTCTTCAATTTGATTTTGTTCTTCAATTTGATTTTGTTCTTCAATTTGATTTTGATTTTGATTTTGATTTTCAATTTGATTTTGATTTTGTTCTTCTTTTTGATTTTGTTCTTCAATTTTATTTTCAATTTGATTTTGATTTTGTTCTTGATTTTTATTTTCAATTTCATTTTGTTCTTCAATTTGATTTTGATTTTGATTTTGATTTTGATTTTCAATTTGTTTTTGATTTTGTTCTTCTTTTTCAATTTGATTTTGATTTTGTTCTTCTTCTTTTCGTTTCTGCTCTTTTAGTTTTTCAATTTCATAAAGATTTGTTAAATACAATTCAATCTCAATACCAAGTAACTGAAATTCAGGAGAATCATTCAAAAGTAGTAAATTTTGCTCAAAAGCAAACATTTTGGGGAAAGTTGATTTCATAATATTGATATGATCTTTTTGATGATATTTCAAACAATTCCTGAAAAATTTTGTTATATTCAATCGAATTTCTTTTTTTCCTTCTTCTTTAAAAGGTATAACTTTCGGAAATTGATAAATTTCAACAATTTTTTCATAAAATCTATCGCTATCTTCAAAAATAAGACTACTAAATTTAAGAAACATTTTTGTGAAATAGGAATCAATATATCTTTGAGAAATCGCCATTTCCAATGCCTTGTTTAGTGTTGATGTGCTTATCCCAAAGAAGAAATCCAGTGTTTCAACATTTTTGAGTTTGGAATTTTTTGATCTGTTTGTAAGAAATGTAATGAATTGTTCTTTTTCAACTTGAATTTTTTCATCAACTTGCAGAAAAATTGAATTGAAACTTGAGAAGTAATCATCCCAGAAATTATTTTCTTTGGCTTTTGAGTCTTGCTCATTATAATCTAGTGATTCCAAAGAATGTAATGGTGAAAATTCTTCTTTTTTGAAAATAACCAATCGAATTGAAGAATTGTTTGTGATATTTTGCTGCATTAAATTCAGATGTTTTTGGATTGGAATAAGTGATTCTAGTTGATTTTTTGTGTTTGATTCTGATGTAGAATTTTGGTGATATTTGATTAGAAATGCTTTATAAACATCATTTTTATCTGAAGATAATTTTAAATGGAAAATCAATTCATCGAATAAATAACTTGAATTTATTGTAAGATCAACAAGGAAAGTTTTTTTGATTTGCGTAAAGTTTTGAGTTGAACCCATTCCACGAAATATTGTAAAGTGGATAATTGCAGGTTTTGGTTGAAATTTGAGGAAGAAATATTCATTTGTCTAAGTTTTTTTTTAAAAGGAAATGAATTTTAGTAATTTTTGTTTATATTATTATATTTATATTATATTATGTTATGTTATTATTTACAATAATTGTGTCTGTATAATATGCAAAATTAAAATCTTTTTCTGAATCAAGCCAAATTCCAAAGCAATTAACTGAACTAATAAGTTGATTTAAATCAATATTTCCATTTTGATTTTGATTTTGGTTTTGATTTTCGTTTTCATCTTCATTTGGATTTCCATTTATATTTATATTTTGATTTTGATTTATATTTTGATTTTGATTTTGATTTTGATTTTGATTTTCATTTTCATTTTCACTATTTGGAATTTCTACAAAATAATTATGATTTTCAGCAACAACTTGACCTGAACTTTGATTTGAATATAAAAAAGTTGCTCTTGGATTAAAAAAATTCCACAAATCAAAACTATTTGCAAGTTTTTTTGTAACAACTTTTAAAAAGAAGCCAAAATCAAGATTTTCAACACGTAAAGAAGTGGATAATTTTTTCAAAGTTTTTGAAATTGAGCTTTCAACAGGAATTGAGGTTTTGAATTGAGGATTATCATTAAAACCCTTTGGAAGAAAAATATCGATTTGGGAATATTTCTGTTTGATCATCAATGGGATATTTTTATCGATATAAGAGTCAAGAAAAACCTCAGAAGAAACGAATAAACCGCGATATTGAATCAAGATATCTCTTGTTCCCTTTTGAGAATATTTAAGGAATTTTTCTTTATCTTTACAAATATCATATATTTCATGATTGTCAAATCCTGCGAACACACCGTTATTGGTTTCTAAGTTGTGTTTCAATGTGCATGCATTTAGTAATATTGATGCTGTTGTTTCTCTTGGATTAAATTTGAGTGTAGTTGATGTAAAATTTGGAAGTGCGATTGTAAATTGTGAAAAATTTTTTGGAGGTTCATTTGTTTGTTTTTTTTTGTTTTCATTTTCAGTTTTTTTTGGATCTGCAACTTGAACGAAATCCCATGAATTTGAAAATTCACTTTCAAATCTTTTGATTTTGTGAGTATTTTTTTGGTTTTCTTCTTGTGAGAAGTATAGAAACATTGATTTTTTTCTTTGTCTCTAAAAAAATATTTGGATATAAAATTAAATATAAAATTAAATATTAATCAAATATTAATCAAATATAAATATAAAATTGGATATAAAATTAAATATAATATTGAATATAATATTAAATATAAATTAAATATAAAATTAAATCTAAATTGAATATAAAATATAAATTGAATATAAATTAAATCTAAATTGAATATAAATTAAATATAAAATTAAATATTAATTAAATATAAAATTTATTATAAATTAAATTCAAATTTACCAAAAGTTGTGGTTTCTCAACTTTTGTTTGAGGTGATAATATATTTTTTATATTTGTCTCTAAAAATTTCATATCCTTTTTAGAAACAAAATCTTTTGCAATTTGTAAAATAAGACCAGAAATATTTAATTGTATGCTTTTTGGGAATTTTTCTTGATATTTTTCAATAATTTCAATTAATTCAAAAAAATCTTTAAATTTTAAATCTTTAATTTTTTCAGGAAATTTAATTGGAACAGTAACTTCTGCATTAAAATAGTCAATTACAATATCAAATAAAGAAAGCATATTGATAAAAGATAATTGATTTTTTATTTTGGATTTTGATAATTTTGAAAAATTCGATCCAAATTGTTTTTTAATATTAACAATTGAAAAACTTTGAATTTTAATTAAAATGGTAATTATTTTATTTTTATCCCTATTTATTTTTAAATGAAAATTTTGAATGAAAATTTTTTTTTCATTTAAAATTTTTTCTTGCTTTTTTTATACTTTTTCTCAAGAATAATTTCAAATTCCGAACGTGAAACTGTTTTGAATAAATGTGTCCAAATAATAATTACTTTTTCATTTATTGATTCTTGAATTTTTTGATTGCATTTTTTTGAGAATAAAATTGGGAGAATCTATTATATTTTTTTAATAAAAAAATTTTTATTTGCTTTTTCTTTTTCTTTTTCTTTTTTTTTAATTTTAATTTTAATTTTAAATGCGAACTTTAATATTTTCTTCAAGATCTGTGTGTTTTTTTTGTGTAGTCATCAATTTGGATTGTAAATGAAAAAAATAAATTAAAATTAAAATAAAAACAAAAATAAAATAAAAATAATCAAAATAAGAAATTTTCGAAATTAAAAAAAAAAAATAAAAAAATGAAATTTAAAATTAAAAATTAAAATAAAAATTAAAAATAAAACTGGCAAATTCAATTTTAATTTTTTAAATAAAAAAAAGGAGAAAAAAATAAATAAAAAAAATAAAAAAGGAGAAAAATAAAACTAAATAAAAAAAAAAACAAGATTAAGAAAAAAATAAAAAAATAAGAAAAGAAATTTTGCTTTTTTTAATTAAATAAAAAATAAAAGAAAAAATAATTAAATAAAAAAAAAATAAAAAAAATTTTAATTTAAAAAAATCATTTTTTTTTTCAATTATTTGAGAATGAGAGAAATTGTTCATATTCAAGTAGGACAAGCAGGAAATCAAGTTGGTTCAAAATTTTGGGAAGATGTTTGTATAGAACATGGAATAAATAAGAACGGAGAATATGATGGAGATAGTGAACTTCAACTTGAAAGAATTGGTGTTTATTTTAATCAAGCTGGTGGAGGTATTTTGTTTTATTTGATTAAAAATCTTTCAATTTTTTTTTCCCTTCATTCTTTTCTTATAATTTTTTTTTTGAATTCTTACGTTTTCGTTATTTAAATTTATCTATTAAATATATAATTAAATTTATAAACAAATTCATCTATTAAATTTATAAACAAATATATAATTAAATATATTACTAAATATATTATTAAATTTATAAACAAATTTATTATTAGATTCATTATTAAATATATTATTAAATTTATAAACAAATATATAATTAAATATATTACTAAATATATTATTAAATTTATCTATTAAATTCATTATTAAATTCATTATTAAATTCATTATTAAATTAATTATTAAATTCATTATTAAATTCATTATTAAATTCATAAACAAATTTATA
This sequence comes from Anaeramoeba ignava, assembly GCA_028826165.1. Classification (NCBI taxonomy): domain Eukaryota; family Anaeramoebidae; genus Anaeramoeba; species Anaeramoeba ignava. The sequence goes on from JAPDFW010000050.1 coordinate 19,631, forward strand.
ATTAAATTTATTATTAAATTTATTATTAAATATATAATTAAATTTATTATTAAATTTATTATTAAATTCATTATTAAATTTATTATTAAATTCATTAAATTTATCTATTAAATTTATCTATTAAATATATAAATTCATTAATAAATTCATTTATTATTAAATTTATTATTAAATTTATTATTAAATTTATTATTATTAAATTCATTATTAAAATTATTAAATTCATTATTAAATTTATCTATTAAATATATTATTAAATTCATTATTAAATTCATTATTAAATTTATTATTAAATTCATTATTAAATTCATTATTAAAATTCATTATTAAATTCATTTATTAAATTCATTATTAAATTCATAATTAAATTTATTATTAAATTTATAATTAAATACATTATTAAATTCATTATTAAATTCATTATTAAATTTATTATTAAATTTATAATTAAATTTATTATTAAATTCATTATTAAATTTATTATTAAATATATTATTAAATTCATTATTAAATTTATAAACAAATTCATTATTAAATATATAATTAAATTTATAAACAAATTCATCTATTAAATTTATAATTAAATATATAATTAAATATATTACTAAATATATATCAAAATTTATATCAAAATATATATTAAAATTTATATCAAAATTTATATCAAAATTTATATTAAAATTTATTTCAAAATATATATCAAAATTTATATTAAAATGTATATCAAAATTCATTATTTAAAAAAAGGACGATATGTACCAAGATCAATCTTAGTAGATTTAGAACAAGGAACTATGGATTCAGTAAAATCCGGACCTTATGGAAAATTATTCAAACCCAATAGTTTTGTACATGGAACAAGTGGGGGAGCAAATAATTGGGCGAAAGGATATTACACTGAAGGAGCAGAATTAGTGGAAAGCATACTTGAGCAAGTAAGAAAAGAAGCAGAAAATTGCGACTGTCTTCAAGGTTTTCAAATGGTTCATTCACTTGGAGGAGGAACAGGTTCAGGTTTAGGAACTCTTATTTTGTCACGAATTAGAGAAGAATTTCCAGACAGAATGATTGCTGCTTTTTCTATTATTCCTTCTAGAAAAGTTAGTGATGCTGTTGTTGAGCCTTATAATGCTACTTTGTCTATTCATCAACTCGTTGATAATGCTGATCATGTCATGTGCATTGATAATGAGGCTCTTTATGATATTTGTAATAATACTTTGAAATTGTCAAATCCTACTTATCCTGATCTTAATCATCTTGTTTCTCTTGTTATGAGTGGGATTACTTGTTGTTTACGTTTTCCTGGTAATTTTTTTAAATATTAATTTGAAATATTATTTTTAAATATTATTTTGAAATTTTATTTAATTTGAAATTTGAATTAATTTGGAATTTGAATTAATTTGAAATTTTTATTTAATTTGAAATTTTAATTAATTTGAAATTTAATTTAATTTGGAATTTGAATTAATTTGAAATTTGAATTAATTTGAAATTTTATTGTATTTGAAATTTGAATTAATTTGAAATTTTAATTAATTTGAAATTTGAATTAATTTGGAATTTGAATTAATTTGGAATTTGAATTAATTTGAAATTTGAATTAATTTGAAATTTTAATTAATTTGAAATTGAATTAATTTGGAATTCGAATTATTTTGAAAATTTATTTAATTTGAAATTTTTATTGAATTTGAAATTTTAATTAATTTGAAATTTAATTTAATTTGGAATTTGAATTATTTTGAAAATTGAATTAATTTGAAATTTTTAATTAATTTGAAATTTGAATTAATTTGAAATTGAATTAATTTGAAATTTTAATTAATTTGAAATTTATTTAATTTGAAATTTGAATTAATTTGAAATTTGAATTAATTTGGAATTTGAATTAATTTGAAATTTGAATTAATTTGGAATTTGAATTAATTTAAATTTTATTTAATTTGAAATTTGAATTAATTTGAAATTTTATTTAATTTGAAATTTTAATTAATTTGAAATTTGAATTAATTTGAAATTTGAATAAATTTGAAATTTTATTAATTTGAAATTTTTATTTAATTTAAAATTTATTTAATTTGAAATTTGAAATTTTTATTGAATTTGAAATTTTTATTGAATTTGAAATTTTTATTGAATTTGAAATTTTTATTGAATTTGAAATTTTTATTGAATTTGAAATTTTTATTGAATTTGAATTGTTTTGAAAAAAAAAAAATAGGACAACTTAATTCTGATTTAAGAAAATTAGCAGTCAACTTAATCCCTTTCCCAAGATTACATTTCTTCTTTGTTGGATTTGCACCATTAACAAGACGTGATTCAGTAGGATACACTTCAATGTCCATAGCAGAACTAACACAACAAATGTTTTCACCCAAGAACATGATGGCAGCAGCTGATCCATCACTTGGGAAGTACTTGACAGCATCTGCCATGTTCAGGGGAAGAATTCCAACAAAAGAAGTTGATGACAACATGCTTTCATTGTTGAATAAAAATCGGGGGCAATTTATTGAATGGATTCCAAATAATATCAAAAGTACAATTTGTGATATTCCACCAAAAGGTCTTAAGCAAAGTGTTGCTTTTGTTGGCAATTCAACGTCGATTCAGGAACTTTTCAAAAGAATCGGCGACCAATTCTCAAAAATGTATAAGAGAAAAGCTTTTATTCATTGGTATCTTAATGAAGGTCTTGATGAATCTGAATTTGTTGAATCACAAAACAACATGAATGATTTGGTTATGGAATATCAACAATATCAAGATGCCACTCTTGATGATGTTTTTGGAGAGGCAGATGATTCAGAGCCAGAACAAAAAAGTGATGCAGATGAACAAGTTCAGAGTGGAGAAGATTCTGCTCAAGAAGACGATGATAATTAACTTTTTTTTTTTTGGTTTCTTCTTTTCTCGTTTTTTTTCTGATTTTTTTTTTGTCGTTTTTTTGTTTTTTTTTTTTTTGAATTTGTTTTTGCTTTTTCATTTTCATTTTCATTTTCATTTTCGTGACAGAAAATATTAATATTCAATCAAACAATTCAATTTAGCTATTCATTCTTAAGAAAAAGCATTTTTAAAATAAAACAAGAAATAAACCAAAAAAACAAAAAGTGGAACAAAATTCTAAATAAATTTTTTGAACTATTTTAATTTAAATAAAATGGAATTGATTTAAATAAATAAAATGGAATTGATTTAAATAAATAAAATGGAATTGATTTAAATAAATAAAATGGAATTGATTTAAATAAATAAAATGGAATAAATTTAAATAAATAAATTGGAATAAATTTAAATAAATAAAATGGAATTAATTTAAATAAATAAAATGGAATTAATTTAAATAAATAAAGTGGAATAAATTTAAATAAATAAATTGGAATAAATTTAAATAAATAAAATGGAATTGATTTAAATAAATAAAATGGAATTAATTTAAATAAATAAAGTGGAATAAATTTAAATAAATAAAATGGAATAAATTTAAATAAATAAATTGGAATAAATTTAAATAAATAAAATGGAATTGATTTAAATAAATAAAATGGAATTGATTTAAATAAATAAAAATGGAATTGATTTTAAATAAATAAAATGGAATTGATTTTAAATAAATAAAATGGAATAAATTTAAATAAATAAATTGGAATAAATTTAAATAAATAAAATGGAATTAATTTAAATAAATAAAATGGAATTGATTTAAATAAATAAAATGGAATTGATTTAAATAAATAAAATGGAATTGATTTAAATAAATAAAAATGGAATTGATTTAAATAAATAAAGTGGAATAAATTTAAATAAATAAATTGGAATAAATTTAAATAAATAAAATGGAATTAATTTAAATAAATAAAATGGAATTAATTTAAATAAATAAATTGGAATAAATTTAAATAAATAAATTGGAATAAATTTAAATAAATAAAATGGAATTGATTTAAATAAATAAAATGGAATTAATTTAAATAAATAAAGTGGAATAAATTTAAATAAATAAAATAGAATAAATTTAAATAAATAAATTGGAATTAATTTAAATAAATAAAATGGAATAAATTTAAATAAATAAAATGGAATAAATTTAAATAAATAAATTGGAATTGTTTTAAATAAATAAAACGGAATTAATTTAAATAAATAAAATGGAATTAATTTAAATAAAAAGTGGAATAAATTTAAATAAAAAAAAATGGAATAAATTTTAAATAAATAAAATGGAATTGATTTAAATAAAGTGGAATTAATTTAAATAAATAAATTGGAATAAATTTAATTAAATAAAATGGAATTAATTTAAATAAATAAAATGGAATAAATTTAAATAAATAAATAAAATGGAATTGATTTTAAATAAAGTGGAATTAATTTAAATAAATAAATTGGAATAAATTTAATTAAATAAAATGGAATTAATTTAAATAAATAAAATGGAATTAATTTAAATAAATAAAATGGAATAAATTTAAATAAATAAATTGGAATTAATTTAAATAAATAAAAATAAAATTAATTTAAATAAATAAAATGGAATAAATTTAAATAAATAAAATGGAATAAATTTAAATAAATAAAATGGAATTAATTTAAATAAATAAATTGGAATTAATTTAAATAAAATAAAATGGAATAAATTTAAATAAATAAAATGGAATAAATTTAAATAAATAAATAAAATGGAATTGATTTAAATAAATAAAATGGAATTGATTTAAATAAATAAAGTGGAATAAATTTAAATAAATAAAATGGAATAAATTTAAATAAATAAAATGGAATTAATTTAAATAAATAAAATGGAATTGATTTAAATAAATAAAATGGAATTGATTTAAATAAATAAAATGGAATTGATTTAAATAAATAAATTGGAATTAATTTAAATAAATAAATTGGAATAAATTTAAATAAATAAATTGAAATAAATTTAAATAAATAAAATGGAATAAATTTAAATAAATAAAATGGAATTAATTTAAATAAATAAATTGGAATTAATTTAAATAAATAAAGTGGAATAAATTTAAATAAATAAAAATGGAATAAATTTAATTAAATAAAATGGAATTAATTTAAAAATAAATAAATTGGAATAAATTTAAAAATTAATTGAATAAATTTAATTTAAATAAATAAAATGGAATTAATTTAAATAAATAAAATGGAATTAATTTAAATAAATAAAATGGAATAAATTTAAATAAATAAAGTGGAATAAATTTAAATAAATAAAATGGAATAAATTTAAATAAATAAATTGGAATAAATTTAAATAAATAAATTGGAATAAATTTAAATAAATAAATTGGAATAAATTTAAATAAATAAATTGGAATTAATTTAAATAAATAAAATGGAATAAATTTAAATAAATAAAGTGGAATTAATTTAAATAAATAAAATGGAATTAATTTAAATAAATAAAATGGAATTGATTTTAAATAAATAAATTGGAATAAATTTAAATAAATAAATTGGAATAAATTTAAATAAATAAAATGGAATTAATTTAAATAAATAAAATGGAATTAATTTAAATAAATAAATTGGAATAAATTTAAATAAATAAATTGGAATAAATTTAAATAAATTAATTGGAATAAATTAAATTTAAATAAATAAAATGGAATAAATTTAAATAAATAAATTGGAATTAATTTAATTAAATAAAATGGAATTAATTTAAATAAATAAAATGGAATTAATTTAAATAAATAAATTGGAATTAATTTAAATAAATAAAAATGGAATTAATTTAAATAAATAAAATGGAATTAATTTAAAATAAATAAATAAAATGGAATAAATTTAAATAAAAAAGTGGAATAAATTTAAATAAAAAAAGTGGAATAAATTTAAATAAATAAATTGGAATTAATTTAAATAAATAAAATGGAATAAATTTAAATAAAATAAAATGGAATTAATTTAAATAAATAAAGTGGAATAAATTTAAATAAATAAAATGGAATAAATTTAAATAAATAAAATGGAATTAATTTAAATAAATAAAATGGAATAAATTTAAATAAATAAATTGGAATTAATTTAAATAAAAAAAGAGGAATTAATTTAAATAAAATTGAATTAATTTAAATAAATAAATTGGAATTAATTTAAATAAATAAAATGGAATTAATTTAATTAAAAAAAAAGAGGAATTAAATTAATAAAAAAAAAAGAGGAATTAATTTAAATTTAAATTTAAATGGAAATGATTAATTTGATTTATTTATTTTAATTAGATTAATTGTATTTTTATTAAAATTTATATTGACAAAAAAAAAGAGGAATAAATTTTTTGGATTTATTTTTTTGGAATTAAATTTTAATGGCAAAAAAGACAAAATTTATTATAAATTTATTTTTAATTTTTTTAAAGAGATCGAAATAAAACAATTTTTTAATTTAAATTATTAAAAATTTAATCAAAATTCTTTTAAAAAATTTTAATTAAAATATTTTAATTTAATTTTTTTTTGATCAAAATTCCAAAAAAAAAAAAATATTTTGATCCCCAAAAAATTAATAAATTATTAACAAAAATTTAATTTCTAATAATAAATCAAAGAGAACTAATTGATCCTAATATTTGGAATAATTAAAAATTAATTAATAAAAAATTTAAAAGAAAAAATTCTTTTGATTTTAATTTTAAAATTTTTAAATTAATCCTTTATTTATTTTAATAATTTTTAGTTGAAAAAATCAACAATCCAAAAAAAAAAATTTAATTTTAAAAAGAATTTTTTTTTTATTAAGCAAAAAAAAAATAAATAAAAAAATTAAAAAAGAAAAAAATTACGAATAAAAAAAATTTAAAAGGAATTTTAAATTAAAATTTTTCAATTTTTATTAATAATTTAAAATCAATCCCCCTCTTTAAAAAAATTAAAAAATTAAATTTTAATTTAATTGGAAAAAATTTTTTTTTTTATTCTCCAATTTAAATCTTTTATTAATTAATTAAAATTAAAATTAAAATTAAAATTAAAATTAAAATTAAAATAGTGAAAAATTAATTAATAATATTAATTAATTTTATTTTATTAGTTTATTATATGATCATTAAAATTAATTTCGTAATTTTTAATCCAATTAATTTTCCCCTTTTTTATTTATTTTTTTTTTATTTAAATTAAATTAAAAAAATTTTTTTTTTTTTAAAAATAAATAAATAATATAATTAAAAAAAGGATTTTGATCCTATCAAATAATTTAAGGATTAGAAATTGATCGATTGATTAAAATAACTTATAACTGTTTTCTTTTCTTTTCTTTCTTTTTAATTAAAATTTTTTTTTTTTAATTTAAATTTTTTTTTCTTATTTATTTTTTTTAATTTAATTTTCAAGAATCCAAAAAAAAAATAAAAAGGGAAACAAACCATTAAGTGTTAAATTAATTGAAAAAAAAAAATAAGAAAAAAAAATTTTTTCGTTTAAAAAAAAAACAAATTAACTTTTAATTCAAAATTTAATAAACTTTTTATTATTAATTTTTTAATTGAAAAAAAAAAAAAAAAAAAAGAAAAGAAAATTTTTTTTTGGAAAAAAAAAAGAAGAAAAAGCAAAAAAAAAGCTTATTAAAAATTAATTAAAAAAAATTTTTTTCATTTTTCTAATTCACATTTTCTCAAATTTAAAAAAAAAAAAATTCAAATGCAAACTCAAATGAATTGGTATCAAAGAGACCCAGAAATTTTAGAAACAGCTCAAATACTAGTTAATTTAAAAAAAGAAATTCAACAGAGAAAAGTCAATTATCAACCAATAAATGAAGAATTTATAAAAACAATCAGAAAAGAAACAGAAGAAGAAAAACAACAAACAGAAAGAAAAAAGAATGAAGAAAAAAAAGAGGAAGAAGAAAAAAAAAAAGAGGAAAAAAAAGGAGAAAATTCTGATGATGAATTTCTTTTTAAATTTCGTAATTTTGTAACTCAAAATCCACCGCCACGTGTTGGTTTTAGACTAAGTTACATATCTCAATTTAAACCTGATTTGATTCACGGATGGAACCCAGATACTGTTATTCATGCTAAAAATGATCCTCCAAATCAAGTTGAAATTGAAGATGATTTATTTGTAATGGTTGAAAAATCAACTGGTCAATCTAAGAAAAATGTTCGTAGAAGTGTTGCTGCTTATTTAGCAAAGATTGGTCTTGAAAATATCACAAAATATCAACGCGGAAAGATGGTGTTTAAACGCAATTTAAATCGAAAACCTTTGCAATCCAAAAAAATTTAATTTTTTTTTTTCTTTTAACAAAAAAAATTTTTTGCTTTTTCTTTTTTTTTTTGCTTTTTACTTTTTAAATTTCTGTATGAAATAAAGAGTGTTTCCAAGTCTCAAAGAATAAATTTTTTTTTTATTATTTGATCTTTTTTTAAATTTTTAATAAGAAAAAAAATTTTTTTGCTTATTAATTTTTTTTTTTTAAAATAAATTAATTAAAAATTTTTTAGTTGTTTGATTCCTTCCCCCCAAACAAGTTTCAATTATAATTTCAATTTAAAATTAATCAAAAAATTTATTAAAAAGTTATCCACAAAATTTTAATTATAATTTAAATTAAAAATTCGAACAAAAAATTTATTAAAAAATTATCCACAAAATTATCAAAAAAATTTAAATAAAGATTAAATAAAGATTTAAAATTTAAATAAAGATTAAATAAAAACTATCCACAAAATTTTGATTTACAATTTAAATAAGATTAAATAAAAATTCGAACAAAAAATTTACGAAAAAGTTGCTTTTTTTTTTTGAAATAATTCTTTTTCTTTTGGTTAAATCAAAAAAAAAATTGAAATAAAAAGAAAGAAATTCACAAAAACATCAAAGAATTGAAAGAATATAAAAAAAAATATTTTTTTCACAAACTTAAACTTGTGTAAAAAAAAAGAAAAAAAAAAGGAGAACGATAAAAAAAATCACATTTCATCATCATTATTGATATTAATCAAAAGTTTATCATTAATTTGAGTTGAAATAATTTTTTTAGGAACTTGAGATTTTTTGCAACGAAGCATAAGTGGAATCTTATTTCTAACTTTTGAGGCAAAAATAACAAAAATAAGACAATCAATAAAACCTTGAAGTGGATCGAAAATTGCCTGCATTATATCAAGCCATTCAATTTCAGAACAATCTGGATGAGCAACTTCTCTTGTGCGTTTAATTGAAGACCAGATTACAAGAAAGAAATAGGAAATTGGTATGATTGACATTCGTATTTGAGCTGATCTTTTTTCTTGACTTTTTGTTGTTTGATGTTCTTGTAATCTTTTGGATTCTTTGCGAATTTTGTCAATTAATAGAAAATAAAAAACCATCATTACTACAAGTGATAACCAGTAAGTTACATATACTGCTGTTAATATTGTTCTTGATGTTGGACTGCACCTATTTTTTATATTTAGATTTTAATTTTAATTTTAAATTAGATTTATATTTAGATTTAGATTTAGATTTTAATTTATATTTAGATTTATATTTTGATTTAGATTTAGATTTAGATTTAGATTTTGATTTATATTTATAATTATATTTTTATATTTATATTTAGATTTAGATTTATATTTATATTTATATTTATATTTAGATTTAGATTTAGATTTAGATTTAGATTTAGATTTAGATTTATATTTAGATTTAGATTTATATTTATATTTAGATTTATATTTATATTTAGATTTAGATTTATATTTAGATTTAGATTTAGATTTAGATTTATATTTATATTTATATTTATATTTTAAATTTTTATATTTATATTTATATTTATATTTATATTTATATTTATATTTATATTTATATTTATATTTATATTTATATTTTATATTTATATTTATATTTATATTTATATTTAGATTTAGATTTAGATTTAGATTTAGATTTTGATTTAGATTTGATTTATATTTATATTTATATTTGATTTTGATTTAAATTTAGATTTAGATTTAGATTTTAGATTTAGATTTTGATATTTATATTTATATTTATATTTATATTTATATTTTATTTAGAATTTTGATTTATATTTTGATTTTGATTTTGATTTATATTTAGATTTATATTTAAATTTAGATTTAGATTTTAAATTTAGATTTAGATTTAAATTTATATTTATATTTATATTTAGATTTGATTAATAGATTTTTTTGATTTTGATTTAGATTTTTGATTTTGATTTAGATTTAGATTTAGATTTAGATTTGATTTTAAGATTTAATTTAGATTTTAGATTTAAATTTTTTGAATTTAGATTTCATATTTATTTTAGATTTATATTTATATTTATAGATTTATTTAGAAATTTAGATTTGAATTTAAATTTAAATTTAGATTTAGAAGATTTTGAATTTAATTTGATTTAGATTTTGATTTGATTACCATTTGATTTTTTATTTATATTTATATTTATATTTTAAATTTATATTTAGAAGATTTATATTTATATTTATATTTATATTTAGATTTAGAATTTAGATTTAGATTTTTATAAGATTTATATTTTATATTTAAATTTATATTTTGATTTAGATTTAGATTTAGATTTATATTTATATTTAGATTTAGATTTGCATTTAGAGGATTTTTAGATTTAGACAAGATTCCATTTAGATTTAGATTTAGATTTTGATTTTGATTTTGATTTAGATTTATATTTGTGATTTAGATTTGATTTATATTTTGATTTGTGATTTGGATTTAGATTTCATTTAGAAGATTTAGATTTAGATTTTATATTTATATTTATATTTAAAATTTGTTTTTGATTTAGATTTATATTTATATTTTGATTTAGATTTAGATTTAGAAGATTTAGATTTGGATTTTTGATTTGGATTTTGAAAGATTTTGATTTTAATTTAGATTTATATTTACTATTTAGATTTATATTTATATTTAAATTTAGATTTAGATTTGATTTATATTTAGATTTAGATTTAGATTTTAATTTTTGATTTTGATTTAGATTTAAATTTATATTTATATTTAGAAATTTATATTTATATTTATTTTATATTTTGATTTAGATTTAGATTTAGATTTAGATTTAAATTTAAATTTAGATTTAGATTTCGATTTTAATTTTGATTTTGATTTTAATTTAGATTTATATTTATATTTATATTTGTATTTATATTTATAAATTTGTTTTCTGATTTTAAATTAAAATGAAATTAAAAGCAAAATTTTTTGAAAGCAAATAAAGAAAGAAAGAAAGAAAGGAATAAATAAAAAGAAGAGGAATAAAAGTACCAATGAGTAGGGGGAGTATTTTTAATATCACCAAAAAAGGAAGCTAAGAAGAAAAAAATCAAGCAAACAATCCATAAAAAGAAATTCAAAAATAAAGAAATTCTTCTAAGTTTTTTGCCTGAGACGTTTCTCGAAATTCTCAACCAAGTGAGGATGGAAATACAAGCAGTCCAAATGGGAGGTGCTAGTGAGATTCCTGTGAGATAGATTCCTTGACCACTGCATATTGAGTCCCATGACCCACCTGGAAATAAACATCCAATCCCAAGTAGAAGATCATATATTGATAATATAAAAACTAATTGTCGATAAAATTGCTTTTTTAACTCAGAAAAATATAAATGGGTCGCTATTATTAAAAGACATCCTACTATCGCAAAACTACTACTAATCATCGTAATGTAAAATTCTGCCGTTTGAGTCATTTTTGTTTTTGTTTTTCTTTTTGAAAATAAATTGAAAATAAAAAAAAATAAATTTTTTATTTTTGATTTTTTTTTATTTCAAAAAAGCAAAAAAAACTTTTTTTTCTTTTTTCTTTTTGATTTTGATTTTGATTTTGATTTAATTTTGATTTAATTTCTTCTTTTGTTCCACTTTTCTTTTTTTATATAAATTTAATTTGATTTGAATTTAATTTGGATTTAATTTAATTTGGATTGATTTGAATTTGATTTGAATTTAATTTGGATTTAATTTTAATTTGAATTTAATTTGAATTTGATTTTAATTTGGATTTAATTTGGATTTAATTTAATTTGATTTGAATTTGATTTGATTTGAATTTAATTTGAATTTAATTTGATTTTGATTTAATTTAGATTTAATTTCTTCTTTTGTTCCACTTTTCTTTTTTTATATAAATTTGATTTGAATTTAATTTGGATTTGATTTGGATTTGATTTTAATTTGATTTTAATTTGAATTTGAATTTAATTTGAATTTAATTTGAATTTAATTTGGATTTAATTTGAATTTAATTTGAATTTGATTTGAATTTGGATTTAATTTAATTTGATTTGAATTTGATTTGATTTGAATTTAATTTAATTTAATTTGATTTTAATTTAATTTGATTTGATTTGAATTTAATTTGATTTTAGTTTGAATTTAATTTGAATTTGATTTGAATTTGATTTGAATTTAATTTGATTTTAATTTGAATTTAGTTTGAATTTAATTTCTCCTTTTGTTCCACTTTTCTTTTTTTATATAAAATTAATTTGAATTTAATTTAATTTCTTTTTTTATATAAATTTAATTTGATTTAATTTCTTTTTTTATATAAATTTGATTTGATTTCAATTTTTTTATATTAATTTTAAATTTCATCAAAAATTATCATCGCTCATTTCATCTCCTCCTAAAGAATCAGTTTTATCATTATCCTCAGTCTCTTCTCCAGATTTTTGATCTTCATTTTGATTCATAGATTCAATAAATTTTTGGCGAAGATCAATTGAATTACTCATCAAATTCATTTGATCTCCAAATTGAAAAATCTCTTCATCACTTGACAAATTGAAATTATCTTGCATAACATTTTCTTCTTGTGATTTCTCAGAAACTTCCGTGTTACTCAAACTGGGAATTTTCAACGTATTTCCCGAAAAATCATGAATATTTTTTTGATCCAAAAAATTATCTGAATTTTTTTGATCAATTTGAGAAGGAAAACGCTTTCGATTTGAAATTTCATCTGAAGATTTGCCAACACCCTTTTTGCGTGATGGCAATTCATCATCTTTCTTGTGATTATTACGCTTGGAATGAAAAGGAGAGGTTAATTCTGTTTGCATCATATCTTGAAAATTTGCAAATTCCAAATTTGTATCCAAATCAGAATCTGAATTGGATTCATTTTTTGTCTGAAAATCTAAATTATATCGATCATCATCCGCCTGATCATTGATATTCTCATCATTATCTGACGAGCTTTCAAGATTCCGTTCATTTGACCAATTGATCGGAAACTGAGTATTTGATAAAGAGGAAAATTTTGTGATAAAAGAAAATTTTTTAAGGTTCTCCATTTTCTTCTTTTCTATATGAACAACATTGGAAGATAACCCATCCTTCTCAAAACTAAAAATATCGTTCGTAAAGGGTACTCTTTTTTTGGCAATAGACTTCAGTGCTTTGATTGTCCGAAACTCCTTTTCTTTTGCAAACTGAAGAAACCCATCGATTTTTTGCTCGTCATCAGAGCTCAAAATAAGACCCTCTAGACTACTTTGTCCTGTTATAACTCGGAGAATATCCATAACCTTCTCGAGATCTTGTTGTGAAGAGAAGGATGTTAAACTTGATATTAACTGAGGATCAACACTTTCCAAAAATTCGTTTTGTGAGATGTCAATTGTTGATAATAAAATTTTGAGGATCTCAAAATATTCGTTTCGATATTGATTTGAGAAAGATCCCAAAGCATGAAGAAGGAAGTTAAATGTGAATGCGATTTCTTGTGGGAAAAATGCTTTTGAAAATGGGGTTTTTAAATTTAAAAGAAATTCTTCGTTGTTTTTGAATTCATTATTTTCAAATTTTTCAAGTATTTCTTCAATTTCTTTAAATCCATAAAGACTTGATGAATTTCGTAGATTTTCTATTGTAGTTGAAATTTTTATAAGTGTGTTTTCTTGAAGTGATTTTGATAAAAGAGGTAGTAAGCCAAGAAAGTTTGATAAAAATTGGTTTGAATTTTTGGAGATGATTTCATTTTTAGGGAATATTGTCATTTTAGTAAGAATTTTGAGAGCGATATCTTCTGTTCTTGGGAAATACATTCCTTTTAGGATGAGAGGTTGAATTCCATCGAAAGGGAAGTCCCTTTTTTTTTAAATTGAATTAATTTGATTTGTATTAAATTTGAATTAATTTTTTGATTTGATTTTTTGATTTGAATTGAATTTAAATTAAATTTGAATTAAATTTGAATTAAATTTGGATTAAATTTGAATTAAATTTGAATTAAATTTGAATTAAATTTGATTTGATTAAATTTGAATTAAATTTGATTTGATTTTGAATTAAATTTGAATTGAATTTGAATTAAATTAGTTTTGATTTGATTAAATTTGAATTAAATTAGTTTTGATTTGAATTAATTTGAATTAAATTTGGATTAAATTTGAATTAAATTTGATTTGATTTGATTTGAATTAAATTTGAATTGAATTTGAATTAAATTTGATTTGATTGAATTAAATTTGATTTGAATTAAATTTGAATTAAATTTGAATTAAATTTGAATTAAATTTGAATTAAATTTGAATTAAATTTGATTTGAATTAAATTAAATTTGAATTAAATTTGAATTAAATTTGAATTAAATTTGAATTAAATTTGAATTTGAATTAAATTTGAATTAAATTTGAATTAAATTTGAATTAAATTTGAATTAAATTTGAATTAAATTTGAATTAAATTTGAATTAATTTGATTTGATTTGAATTAAATTTGAATTAAATTTGAATTAAATTTGAATTAAATTTGATTTAAATTTGATTTAAATTTGAATTAAATTTGAATTAAATTTGATTTGATTTGATTTGATTTGATTTGATTTGATTTGATTTGATTTGATTTGATTAAATTTGAATTAAATTTGAATTAAATTTGGATTAGATTTGATTTGATTTGATTTGAATTTGAATTTAAATTAAATTTGAATTAATTTTGATTTGATTTGATTTTTTTTAAATTTGATTTGAATTTTTTTTAAATTTGATTTGATTTGATTTGATTTGATTTGATTTGAAACCATTGCTTAGGTAGACTAGAAATCAATTTATTCATCGTTTCTTCATCAGAAAACCCTATATCAATAATCCTTTCAACAAGTTGCATAACAAACAACAAAATCTTATCATTATCAGTTTGTAACAAAGCAATAGTTGTCCAAAATAAAGAAGGAAAATCCTTTAAACTTTGAACTTTTGTTGCCATAATTTTCAAAGTATTCAAAATTTCAACAATAAACCAAATCAATTTTTCCAAAGACAAAGAAGGAGAAAATGTAAGATACAGAATATCAATCATTTCATTGAGTTCCTTCTTCTTCAATTTGCTAAGCAACGCTCGATAAATTTGATGCGAACGCGCGCAAATATGCAAATTATGTTGAGTCAATACTTTCCCATATTTATCCAATTTGGTGCTCCATTTAAACGCTTCAAGACACCATTTCTCTTTGATATTAGCATCAAGAAGCTCAAATAATTCAACAAACTGAGTGATATAATCCTCCAACTCAATTTCACTCTGCAAATATAATTTGTTTTCGCAAATATCTTCCCGAATAAACAATGGTTTTTCTTGATTGCTTGTGATTCTTTCCACTAAATCATGCGCAATTTCTATTTTTTCTGAATTTATATACTCTTTTTCATTTAGTATTAACGTGATTATCATGTTTAATAAAACTAATTTAGCATTTTGATAAATTGTTGGATGCAAATGATCCAAAATTGAAAAAGTTGAATGTAAAATAACTGCTAATTTTTCAACCATTTTTTTCCCAACTTCAGGTATCAATTCAGATAAAAATATTATCGGTATTTCTCTTCTATAAATTTCAATTTCCTCATTTTGCTTCATATTGGATTCAAATTCCTTATCAATTTCATTTTCATTTTTTCTTTTTTAATTTTTTTAATCAATTTTTTTTTTTTAATTTCCAATCAATTTTGTTTGTTTGTTTTTAAATTTACTTATTCAAATTCAGTTTCGAAATTTGTTTCTTGTTTTTTTCCAATTCATTTTCTTCATTAAAAATATCAATTTCTTGAATAAGTATATCAATAACTTGAGATCCACAATTTCTATAAATATATAAAATGATCCTTTTTGAAATATTAAAATAATTCTCATCTTTTAACTAATTCAATAATTAAATATTGGAAGAAAAAAAAAAAAAGAGCATTTTTAGTTGTTTTTTCCTTTTTTGTTCTTTTTTGTTCTTTTACATTTTTGATTCCTTCTTTAAGTAAATAATCAATTATAAACATTAAATTTTTGGGATTTTTTGCAATTGATCCCCATATATTTTGTATAAAAGTTGAATTATTTCCTTCGATATTTTTAGTAATTTCAAACAATTTTTCGATAATATTATTAAATTTTTCTTCATTATTTGATATTTCAATTTTTTGGATCCAAGGAATTAAATATCTTAAAATGGAATCTTTTGCATTCTAAATTTTTTTAATTTTTGAATTTTTTAGTTTTTTGATTTTAAATTTAAATTTAAATTTAAATTTTTTCTACAAACTTGTGCATCATGAAAATCTAATAATTTTTCTTCAATTTTCTTTATAATTGTTGTGTATCTAAAACATATTTCTTCAACCATTACAAAAGATAATTCTGGAAATTTTGAAACGAATAAATTACTCAAATCAATCTAATCAAAAATATATATTTTTAATTGAATTTGGAATTTGGAATTTTGATTTAATATTTACTTGCATTTTTACTAATGTTTCATTTGTTGAACATAAATTTGAATGAATAGTTGGGAATTTTCTAACACCTGATTCACCAAAAGTTTTGCTAATAAAAAATTCAAACAATTCAACAATATGCTGACGAACTAATCGATCAGGAGAACCAATTTTTGCTAATATCAAATGAAGAGAAATTGGAATAGGGATTTCAAGATCATTTCGAATAATCATTTCAGTTAATGCAATGGCAAAAGCAGTAATTGTTTTCTGTGAATTCCCACAAAAAACTTGGTCAATATAAACTGATAAAAGAGCTTTTGAATTGTGTTTAAAAAAATTTGTGATTGAAATCCTTCCAATAGATTGCACATAATCATTTTCTGATGTTAACAAACTAAAAATCCATTTAAAAATTTCACCATCAAGTTGTTCACAATTTTCAGAGAAAAAATCTCCAATTAACAATGATGCCATTGCTTGCAATAATACATATTCAACTGATCTGTTTTCTTCATTAAAAATATTCTTGTGTTTTTCAATAAATGATTCTTTAATTTTTTCCTCAATAATTTTATTAAATTTTTGCTTCATTTTTTCGTAATTTTCTTGATTTCCAAATCCACAATAATTTCCAAAAAGTTCAAATAATAAATAACGTTGTTCCTTTTTCAATTCCTTTCTAAAATTGGATAAAACTTGGATATATTTTTGGATTAAAATGGCAACATTATATCTTAATAATTGCAATCGTGGATTATCGATATTTTCTGCAGATGAAGCATAATCAATAAAGATTTGAATTTTCTCTTCAATCTTCTTGAAGAATTCTGCATTATTTTGGAAATATTCTTCTCCAACTCCATTTACAACTGATCTAATAACAGCTAAAATTATTTAAATTTTTAATTTTAAATCAAATTAGATTTTCTTTCATTTTTCCATTTTACCAAAAATTTGGGAAATTATCCGATTTGTTTGAATAATTCCTTTTGCCTTTTCTTTTTCAAATAAAAGATATTTGAGTATCACATCAATTTCTTCCCATAAATCTGGGATTGATTCTTCATTTGTTTGTGAAAGCGCCTAAAAAGAAGTAAATGTAAAAAAATTTTTTAAAAAAATTTCTTCTTAAATAAACTTGAACTAACCATAACTGCTGATTTTCGAATATCATCAGAATGGCTTTGTAATAATGGAACCAAAAATTGAAATAATGTTTTTGTTAATCCAGTTTGATCATCTATTATATTCAATCCATTCCAAAAAAAATAAAAAAAATAATTAATATTCTCATTTTGATATAATTATTTGAATTGAATGAAAATTTTGTGTTCGTTTTTCAACCTTTTTTTGTTCCAGCAACAGAAGTTGCAAACATTGCATAATTAGTCCAATGAGTAATATAAATATGGAATTCATCTGATGTTTTTGAGAATTGAGTACTTTCTGAATTGATACTTAATATTTTGGAAATTGTCTAATTAATTTAGAAGAATATAAATTTGTGTTTGTTTTTTTAATTCAATTTCCTTTTTTTTTTTTCATTTTGTTTTTCTACTTCTTTAAAAGATAAATATGTGATTTCTGGTGAAATTTTGGCAAGTATTTTGGCTAATCTACAAAAATAAAAAATCCAAATATCTGAAACTTCAGGATCTGAAATCATCTTATCAATAGAAAAAATAGAATATGATTGATTTGAAATCAACTAAATAATCAATCCAAAAAAAAAAATATTAAGTTGTAAAATTGTGATTTTTTTGTTTTGAGTTGAAAATATGAAATGTACTTCATCAATAGAAGTTATTTTTATTGGATGAATAAGATTTGTAGTAATAACTTCATTCCAACCCTCTTCAAAAATATCAATCACTCTTTGTGTATCAAGGGAATCAATTTCTTATTATTTTTAAATTGGAACAAAAAAGGAAATGAATTAAAAAAAAACTTTTTTTTTTTCTTGAATAAGAATCATGTTTTACCATCTTTTTGTAATTGAAGAAATTGAGATGATAAAAAGGAAGATAAATTCCGAATTTTTTTGAGAATATTAAAAGATTTGGATCGAACTTTTGGGAATGAATTACAAAGAAAAACTAAAAAAACAGCTTCAATTTGATCGAAGAATTTAGTTTCAATTTCAACCGTTTCTTTGGAAGAAATTTGTTGCCAAAAATCAAGTAATTCTTCGAATTTCTGAAGAGAATCAAGAATAAAATCTTCTTGATTATCTGGGATTGTTAAAATATAATTTGCAAATTCTATGCAAATTTTGAATCGATATTTTGGATGATTTTGGATGATTTTTTTGATTGATTCAAACGAATGTTTTGATAATTCTGCATCAAGATGTTGAGTGTATTTGCTTAATAAAGTGAATAAATTTTTTGAAAATGGGAAAAAATAAGGAGTGCATTTAATACATTCTGTAAGAATTTCAATAGATTTTCTTTTTTCGTTTGGGAATTCATCTAAATTATAAATTTATATATATATAAATTGAATTTATATATATATATATAGATATTAAACTTACCAGGAAATCTAGTTTGAACTATTCTTGAAATACCTCCAATTTGTTTATCCAAATCATTCATAGTTTTTTGGATAATAATTTTCAATTCTTGAGAAAAAGAATGTTGCGAATTAAAAATCATAGTGTCTTGATGATTGATATAATGTTTTTGAGAAATTAAAGCAAGAGACTTGATTCCAATCAAAGTAAACTCCATTTTATCATTCAACAAAAAGGACATAACAATCTTATTCATTGAAAAAAATAGATCCCAATTTGAGATGATCAAGATCATTTTGGAGATTGAATTTGAGATTAAAGGAAGAAATAAATAATAAGGATTCTTTACTGAAAGTGCGATTGTGGAAAAAATAACCAAGGCTCGCTCCATAATTGATTCCACTTGTATATTTGAATATTTTCCAAATTGAACTTCGAAAAACAAGAGGAAACAACTTATCGATATTTCTTTCCCATGTTTTGAATTGAAAACACGGAACAAAATATCAAGTAGATTTTGTATGCTTTTGGCAAAAAAATCGGGAGAAGAACAACAATATAATGCAGTTATTAAAGACACAATCTCGTTTGTTTTTGGATTCGGTTTTTTAATTAATGATTTTGTTTTTTGGATCAGTTCTTCAAGTTTCTGATCCCAATTCACAAATCGAAGATTTTGTGCTCGTGAAAAAAGTGCCACTTTCTTGAAGGGATTGGATATACAACTCAGAAGATCTTTTTGTGCATTTGTTTTTGAATTATTTAAATTTTCTAGAATGATCTCAATAAATTTGCTTGAGTTGTCAATTTTCTCTTGAGAATCAAGTTCAAGAATGATGTATTGCAATGGTTTAAACCGTGCTTTTGGTTGTGCGTGTTTTAATTGAGTACGTTGTAGTGTGGCTTGTACGAAAATGGGTAATTTTGTGCGAGATAAAAGACCAAAAGCATATCCAAAAAAATTTTGAATAAAAGAAATATTTTTATCGAAAAGTGTTTGTTCTGGAATATTTTCTGAAACTTCAGATTCTAAACTGTCTAATGTGTTTAATAGTATTGTTGTGAATTGATTTCTTATTAAATGTGGAGGGTTAAATTGGTCTTCTTGTTTTTCGAGTATTCTTGCGCAAGCTATTATGAATATTGCTTCTTTAAAGAGCTTTTTTTTTATTAAATTTAATTTGATTTTAAATATTTTTAAATATTTTTAAATATTTTATTTGATTTTACCTTGATTTGTTGTTTTTTATTATGATAAATCGAAATATTTTTGCGTTTTTCAGTTTTTTTACTATTGATTTAAAAGAAATTTAAATATTAAATTTTCAATATTAATTTTAATAATAATTTTCAATATAATTTTTAAATATTGATTTGATAAAAAGACTTTGCAGGAGAAGAAGTTTGTAATTGTTTTGGTGATTCTTTTTCATTAGAAAGGTCTAAATTAGAAGAATGAGAAGATTGAATTTGAGAATGTTCTTTTTTAAGTGATAAACTTCTCCATTCAATTAAAGCTCTAATAAGATTAGGTGCACAATTAACAGAAAGCATAGAAAGTGAATAAAGAATAGAACTCAATCCTTGATGATTTTCAAGAGAATTTAATTCGATTATCTCATCTTCTCTCTAAATTATTTTCAATTTATAACAAAAATTTATTTAGAAATTTATTTAAAAATTGATTTAGAAATTGATTTAGATTTAAAAATTTATTTAGAAATTTATTTAGAAATTTATTTATAAATTGATTTAAAAATTGATTTAGAAATTTATTTAAAAATTGATTTAGAAATTGATTTATAAATTGATTTAGAAATTTATGTAGAAATTTATTTAGAAATTGATTTAGATTTAGAAATTTATTTAGAAATTTATTTAGAAATTTATTTAAAAATTTATTTAGAAATTGATTTATAAATTGATTTAGAAATTTATTTATAAATTTATTTATAAATTGATTTAAAAATTAATTTAGAAATTGATTTAGAAATTGATTTAAAAATTGATTTAAAAATTGATTTAGAAATTGATTTAGATTTATAAATTGATTTAGAAATTGATTTAGAAATTTATTTATAAATTTATTTAGAAATTTATTTAGAAATTTATTTAGAAATTGATTTAGAAATTGATTTAGAAATTGATTTAAAAATTTATTTAAAAATTTATTTAGAAATTTATTTAAAAATTTATTTAGAAATTTATTTAGAAATTGATTTATAAATTGATTTAGAAATTGATTTAGAAATTTATTTAAAAATTGATTTATAAATTGATTTAGAAATTGATTTAGAAATTGATTTAGAAATTGATTTAGAAATTGATTTATAAATTGATTTAGAAATTTATTTAGAAATTGATTTAGAAATTGATTTAAAAATTGATTTAGAAATTGATTTAGAAATTTATTTATAAATTGATTTATAAATTGATTTAGAAATTGATTTAGAAATTGATTTATAAATTGATATAGAAATTGATTTAGAAATTTATTTAAAAATTTATTTAAAAATTGATTTAGAAATTGATTTAGAAATTGATTTAGAAATTGATTTAAAAATTTATTTAAAAATTGATTTAGAAATTGATTTAAAAATTTATTTAAAAATTGATTTAGAAATTGATTTAAAAATTTATTTAGAAATTGATTTATAAATTTATTTAAAAATTTATTTAGAAATTGATTTAGAAATTGATTTAAAAATTTATTTAGAAATTTATTTAGAAATTGATTTAGAAATTGATTTAAAAATTTATTTAGAAATTGATTTAGAAATTGATTTAAAAATTTATTTAGAAATTTATTTATAAATTTATTTAGAAATTGATTTAGAAATTGATTTAAAAATTTATTTAAAAATTGATTTAGAAATTGATTTAGAAATTGATTTAAAAATTTATTTAGAAATTGATTTAGAAATTGATTTAGAAATTGATTTAAAAATTGATTTAGAAATTTATTTAGAAATTGATTTAGAAATTGATTTAAAAATTTATTTAAAAATTTATTTAGAAATTTATTTAAAAATTTATTTAGAAATTGATTTAAAAATTTATTTAGAAATTTATTTAAAAATTTATTTAGAAATTGATTTAGAAATTGATTTAAAAATTTATTTAGAAATTTATTTATAAATTTATTTAGAAATTGATTTAGAAATTGATTTAGAAATTTATTTAGAAATTTATTTAGAAATTGATTTAGAAATTGATTTAAAAATTTATTTAGAAATTGATTTAGAAATTGATGTAGAAATTTATTTAGAAATTGATTTAGAAATTGATTTAGAAATTGATTTAAAAATTTATTTAGAAATTGATTTAAAAATTTATTTAGAAATTGATTTAGAAATTGATTTAAAAATTTATTTAGAAATTGATTTAGAAATTGATTTATAAATTGATTTAGAAATTGATTTATAAATTGATTTAGAAATTTATTTAGAAATTTATTTAGAAATTGATTTAGAAATTGATTTAGAAATTGATTTAAAAATTGATTTAAAAATTTATTTAGAAATTGATTTAAAAATTGATTTAGAAATTGATTTAGAAATTGATTTAGAAATTGATTTAGAAATTTATTTAGAAATTGATTTAGAAATTGATTTAGAAATTGATTTAGAAATTGATTTAGAAATTGATTTAAAAATTTATTTAGAAATTGATTTAAAAATTGATTTAGAAATTGATTTAGAAATTGATTTAGAAATTGATTTAAAAATTTATTTAGAAATTGATTTAGAAATTGATTTAGAAATTTATTTAGAAATTGATTTAGAAATTGATTTATAAATTTATTTAGAAATTGATTTAGAAATTTATTTAAAAATTTATTTAGAAATTGATTTAGAAATTGATTTAAAAATTTATTTAGAAATTTATTTATAAATTTATTTAGAAATTGATTTAGAAATTGATTTAGAAATTGATTTAGAAATTGATTTAAAAATTTATTTAGAAATTGATTTAAAAATTGATTTAAAAATTGATTTAGAAATTTATTTAGAAATTTATTTAGAAATTGATATAGAAATTGATTTAGAAATTGATTTAGAAATTGATTTAGAAATTGATTTAGAAATTAATTTGCATTTGTTTTTACGGTCATTTCATAATTTTCAATAAGAGAATTTGATAATGAACAAAATTGAGAAAATAATTTTTGAATAATTTGATTGGAAAATTCTTTATTCATTTTAAATAATAATAAAAATAAAAAAAGAAAAAAAGAAAAAAAATGAATTTTGCTTTTTTTATTATTTAAAAAAAAAAATTTTTTTGAAAAGAAAAGAATTTGGAACAAAAATAAAAAACCAAAAAAATTAAGCAAATTATTAACAATTTTTTTTTATGTTATCAATAAAAATTATTTCACTTGCAAATTTTCTTCTTCAAAACTTGTATATTTTGAATCAAAAATTAAAGATGATTTTGGAGGATTTTTAAATTTAACATGAAATTTCTTAAAATTTGAATCAAAATTTGGATGAGTATTAGTAAGAAAAATAGATAAAACAGAAAAAGTTTCTTCAATATTTGAACCAAAATCTTTTGAAAATTCTTGAAAAAGATGAGGAATTAAAATTTGTGATTTTTGTTCATCAATTTCAATTTGTTCTGAAATGTAACTTTTTGTCATATTTTTTAATTCTTTATCTGAGTTTTCTTTATAAAAAACACGTAAAGGAATTCCCGAATCATCAAATGATCTAATTCCAAAATGAATAAAAGGATCCAAATTTATAGTATATTTTATTCTTTTGTCATTTTGCTTGAAATATTGTTTTTCTTTTAATTTTTTATCATGATTTCCACGAAGAATTCCATTCAAAATATCATTTAATGAAAATTCCATTCCTTGAATGTTATATTTGTTTTCATTTTGAAATTTTTTTTTGGATGATTTATCTTTTGGAATTCCTTTAACAATAATAGCATGTAAATATAAACAATTATATATGTTTAAGAAGAATGCTTTTCTTTTTGAAACTGAAGTTATTTCATCAAGATTAACCTTTTAGATTTAATTTTTAGATTTAATTTTTTAGATTTAATTTTTAGATTTAAATTTTTGATTTAAATTTTTAGATTTAAATTTTTGATTTAATTTTTAGATTTAATTTTGAATTTTGTACATTTTGTAATTCTGATGTTAATACAACAAAACGTCGAAAAGGAATCGAATTGGAAAGTGAATCAATTTCAATTTTAGAATTAGAAACTAAAAAGAAATAATTGCAAAAATCTATTAAAATTTGAATTAATAATTCAGAAAGAGAATTTGGATCTCTTGCTTTTCCTTCAAATTTATTTCCAATATTTAAAACGATATTTTTAGAAGAATGGAAGATTAATTTTGCCTATTTTTTATTAAATTAAATATTTTTTGATTTAAATATTTATTATTTAATTTGAATATTTATTATTTGATTTAATTTTGATTTAATTTTAATTTAATTTAAATATTATTTAATTAGAATTACATTTTTTATTGAAGATGATCCATTTTTAGAAAGATATTTTAATTTTTTTAATAAATCTTCATATAAATCAGAATTTTTAAATCCATCATAAGAATTTTGATCCATTAAAATGAAAATAATTTTCTGAGCCTAAATTAAAGTATTTAGTAAAAAAAAATCATAATTAAAGAATTTGTAAATATTTTGTTTTTTTTTTAAAAAAAAAAAAGAATTACTTCATCAAACATATTTAATGAAAAATCATTTTGTTCCACTTTATTTGAAATTTCATTTCTTGTTTGTGAATCAATATTGATTTCAAATAAACTTTCGTTTTTCACAAATTTTTCATAAATATTTTTAGCTAAATTTTCGATATTCTAAAATGAAATTTTTTGATTTTGATTTTGATTTTGATTTAATTTAGAATTTGATTTTTAATTTGATTTTGATTTAATTACCTCTTCTTTAATTTTTTTAAATTCATTAACTTCAAGATAAAACATTAAATTTTCTTGATTATATTGTTGAGTTAAATATTCTTTAAAAAATTCAACTGCATATGAATTTTGAAGAACATCTTGTAAAGTAGAAAAATTGATTGAAGATTCTTCATTTATTTTTGGTTTAATTTGAGAAATTCCATTTTCTTGAATTTCTTGAAAAGATGGAATTCTAATTGCAAGAACTGATTGTCGTCTTGAATTTATAACAAAAATTTAAAAATTAATTTAAAAATTATTTTAAGAATTAAAATTTATAAGAACATGAAAATACTTTGAAAGTTTTGAAGAATCAGAATTTGGATTATCAAAAACAGTGAATTCTTTCAAATGTTCATTTTCATGAATTGATAATGGACTTGAATTTAGATTTCTATCAATAGTATTGTTCAGTAAATTTGAATCATCAAACCCAATAGCCTATATATAAAATAAAAATATTTATAAATTTAATATATTTAATAAAATATTTATAAATTCAAAATATTTAATAAAATATTTATAAATTCAAAATATTTAATAAAATATTTATAAATTCAAAATATTTAATAAAATATTTATAAATTCAAAATATTTAATAAAATATTTAATAAAATATTTATAAATTCAAAATATTTAATAAAATATTTAATAAAATATTTATAAATTTACAATAACTTCTGAATCATAACTATCAGACATTTCAGAAACACGATCTTCATTTCCTGTTAAATTTGAATCATTGGGATTATTAGAATCAAAACCATCAGTAATATTATTATCAGTACTAGAAGTATATTCATGAATACTTCTCTCTTTTAGATATTGATATTCACTCATTAAAGCTCTATTTTCATTATTTTTTTCAGCAATTTGAAGCCTTAAAGCTGTTTTGCGCTCTTGCATTGATAAGTAAGTATTGGATTCAGAAATTAAATCTCTTTGTTCTTTTTCAAACAAGAGTTTATTGAGGATTTTGAGCAAATTATTTTTTTCATTATGAAGAAATTGAATAAGAATTTTGTTCTTTTGTTCTCTTTCTTTGTAAAAAAAACCAATTGATTTTTTAAGTGAATTTAATTGTTGTTGATGTGAATTATTTTTGATTAAAAAACTAGTTAAATTTTGAATAACGTTATTCAATTCTTCTTGTGAAAGTTGATCGTTAATTTGTTTGTTTGAAAGTGAAATAACTTGTAAAAAAGAAACATGAGATTCTAATTTTTTGACAGTTGAATGTAAAGTTGAAGTTAAATTTGAATGAAAATTTGAAATATTATTTGGAACTGAATTTGAATGAGAAATTGAAATTGAAATTGGATTTAAATTAGAATTTAAATTTGAATTTGAAATTGAATTTGAAATTGAAATGGTTGTTTTTTGATTAATTTTTTCTTCAAGTTTCTTTAATTCTAATCGTAAAAAATTTGTTTTATTCGTTGTTTCTTTCAATTTATTTTGAACTTGTTCGATTTTTTTTTTTAAATCTTGATTTGTTGATTGAACTCTAATTATATTTTGTTTTTGTTGTAAAAGTGTGGCAAATTTTCCTTTTAATTTATAAAAATATTGCTTATTTGTTTTCATTTTGGAAAAATAATAAAAAGAAAAAGAAAAAAATAAATTTTTTTTTTAATTGAAAAATTAAATTTTTTTTTTGCTTTTTTTTTATTTTTTTTAATTTTAATTTTGATTTTTTTGTTTCTTTTTAAAAATATTAAAATAATTCTTTTTGTGGATTAATTTTTAATTGAAATGTTTTTTATTTTAATTAAAAAGGAAAAAAAAATTTTTTCTTTTTTTTTTTTTTTTTTTGTTTTTCTCCTTTTATTCTCCATTTTTTTTTTCAATTAAAAATTCTTTTTTCATTTTTTTTCTTTTTAAAAATGAATGATTGTTTATTTTTTGGTTCAAATCAAAAACCAAAACTTATAAAAAATAAACCAAATGAAATAAAAAAACCAATTCAATTTAAATTTGAAAATGAAAATGAAAATGAAAATGAAAAACAAATTAAACAAATTTCATCAAGTTTTTTTTCAATAATTTTCCTTTTTAAAAATGGAAAAGCAATAGAATATTTAAGAGATTCAAAACAAAATCCTGAAAAAATTCAAATTGAAAATATTCAAAAAGTAACTGTTGGTGCTCTAAATGAAACTATTTTAACAATAGAAGGAAATGTATTTGCAAAAGGAATGAATATTAATCCAAAAAATCCATATCAATTTATCAATATTTCATCATTAATTGAAGATACAAATGATAGAATAATTGAAGATATTGTTTCTGGATATAATTCAATTTACTTATTAACTTCAAATCATAATGTTTATGGAATTGGTGATAATGAACATGGTCAATTTGGTTTTGATTCTGTAACACTTAGAAAAACAGAAAAACCAATTTTAATGATGAAAAATGTTTCTAAAATATTTTCAGGAAATTCTTCAAAATATGTTTTTCTTTTAAATCCAAATCAAGAATTATTTGGATGCGGATATAATTATTCAAGTCAACTTGGATTAGGAGAATCAAGAAGAAATGAAAAAAAAATCCAAAAATTAACCAAAATCCAAAATATTCCAAAAGGTAAAATAATTGATATTCAATGTGGAACTAATCATTCAATAATGTTGATTGAAGATGAAGAAGAAGATCAAAATCCAAAAAGAAAACTTTATTCATGTGGATCTTCTGAATATAATGGACTTGGCAAATATGAAAATACTTATCAATTTACTGAAATCAAATCATCTTTATTTGAGAATGATAATCATATTGTTGATTTTCTGT
>JAPDFW010000051.1:0-44512 GCA_028826165.1 Anaeramoeba ignava
CTTGATTTTGGATATGGATTTTGACATATTATGATTTATATTTTGATTTATATGATATTTTGATTATTTTGATTTTGATTTATTTTGGATATATATATATATTTTGGTTATGGATTATTTTGCTATTTTGATATTTTCATTTTCATTTTGATTTTCATTTTGATTATTTTGGTTATTTTGATTATTTTGATTTATATTTTGATTATTTTGATTATTTTGGTTATTTTGATTATTTTCATTTTGATTATTTTGATTATTTTCATTTTGATTATTTTGATTATTTTGATTATTTTGATTATTTTGATTATTTTTGGTTATTTTGGTTATGGCTAGTTTTGCTATTTTGATTATTTTGATTTATATTTTGATTATTTTGATTATTTTGATTATTTTCATTTTGACATTTTGATTATTTTGATTATTTTGGTTATTTTGCCTTTCATTTCTTTCATTTTCATTTTCATTTATATTTTGATTATTACTTATATTTTGGATTATATTTTGGTTATTTTGATTAATTTTTATTTCATATTTTGGATTTATTTTGATTTCATATTTTGATTTATTTTTATTTTATTTTTGGATTATTTTGATTTTTCATTATTTTCATTTTGGGATTATTTTTGACGGTTTTGGGACATATTTTTGATTTTATATTTTTGATTTGCTAGCTTTGATTTATATTTTCGATTTTGGTTTTGATCTGATTTATATTTTTGGTTGGTTTTGGGTTATTTTCTGGCTATTTTGGCTATTTATCATTTATTTGATTTTGATTTGGCATTTTATTCTTTTGATTTTGATTTTGATTATTTTGGTTATTTTGGTTATTTTGGTTATTTTGGTTTGGCATATTTTTATTTACGATTTATATTTTGATTTATATTTTTACTTTTATAATGGGGATTTATATTTTGATTTATATTTTGATTTTTGATTTTGATTTTGATTTTGATTTTCAAATTTCGGAATTTCGATTTTTTTGATTTTTTATTTTGATTATTCAGCTGGCGATTTTGGATTATTTTGGATGATTTGGTTATTTTTCGGCTTTTCATTTCGATTTTGATTTTTGATTTTGGATTTTGGATTTTTGATTTTTTCATATTTGATTTTGGATTTTGATTTTGGATTTTGGGGATTAGATTTTGATTTTTGATTATTTTAAGGGATTTTGATGGCTTTTTGGAATTATATTTTTATGATTTTTTTTGGATTATTTTGATTTTGAATTTTGAATTTGAATTTGAATTTGATTTTGATTTTTGATTTTGATTTATATTTTTATTTTTATTTTGGCTTTTTACTTTTTGAATTTCGGGATTTTGGATTTTGATTTTAATGATTTGATTTTGATTTTTGGATTTTCGTTTTTTGATTTTCATTTTGATTTTCATTTTCATTTTGATATGTACTTTTGATTTTGGATTTATATTTATTTTCATTTTGATATTTTTTATTATTTTGATTTTTATTTTTGAATTTGATTTATATTTTGATTTTGATTTTGATTTATATTTTGATTTATATTTTGATTTTGATTTATATTTTGATTTTTGATTTTGATTTTGATTTTGATTTTTGATTTATATTTTGGTTTTGATCATATTTTGATTTATATTTTGATTTATATTTTTATTTTTATTTTGATTTATATTTTTGATTTTGATTTATATTTTGATTTTTGATTTATATTTTGATTTTGATTTATATTTTTGATTTATATTTTGATTTATATTTTGATTTGAATTGGAATTTGACATAAATTCAAAAATATCAGATAAACGTAAATATCTTTCTTTCTTTTGTATTTTTAAATTTTTTTTGTTTTTAATTTTAGATTTTTTTAAAGCTGGAAAATCAGCCATTTTTTTTTCTTTTTAATAAAATAAACTAACAATAAAATAATGTGAAAAAAAACACTAAAAAACAAAAAAGGAAAAGAAAAAAAATGAATTTTAAAAAAATGAAAAAAATTTTCCAAATTAAATTTTGATTTTAATTTTAATTTTAATTTTAATTTTAATTTTAATTTTAAATTGAATTTTAATTTTATTTTTAATTTTAATTTTAATTTTATTTTAATTTTGATTTTAAATTTTGATTTTGATTTTAAATTTTAATTTTAATTTTAATTTTAATTTAAATTTTTAATTTTAATTTTTATTTTAAATCTAAAAATCAAAATCGGAAAAAAATAGAATTTTATCAACTTTTTTATTTCAATTCGTTTTCAAGATATTGATAATCAAATTGAAAAGAATCCAAAGATTTTTCTTTCCAATCATCTTTAAAATCAAAATGAACATAAGCACCTCTTTCATAAGTTTCAGTAGTTTGTTCTGGAAATTCCTTACGATGGAACCAAGTAGAGAGCTGAGTATGGAAGCTCCAACCGTTTTGCTTAAGACGTTTAGCCGCTAAATATTGTTGATAAGTTCCTGGTTCAAAATAAAAAATATAAAACAGTGTCTCAAGATCAAGCTTATTTATTATGTTTGCTGGATTGCAGTCCCGTAATGCCTTTTTCATCCTTTTCGAGGAAAATGTTCTCCCTGAGATTACGTGCTTGCTTCTGGATCTCAGGTGTGCTCTTCATGCTACGATCTAACATTTTTAATATGTTTTCTTCTTCTTCATTAAATTTTTTTGTTTCGATTTCTTTTTCTGTTGGTTTTGTTGTTTCGTTAATTGTTGTTTTTCGTTTTTTCTTCTCTTGGTTTTGTTTGTGTTGTTTCATTTGGTGTTTCTGTTTTTGTTGGTGCTAAATTTTATATGAATTTTAATTTTAATTTTTAATTTTATAAATGAATTTTAATTTTGATTTTGATTTTATAAATGAATTTTAATTTTAATTTTATAAATGAATTTTAATTTGAATTTTAAATTTTAATTTTGATTTTAATTTCATTTTTAATTTTATAAATGAATTTTAATTTTAATTTTAATTTTTAATTTTAATTTTGATTTGAATTTTAATTTTAATTTTAATTTTAATTTTAATTTTAATTTGAATTTTAATTTTAATTGAATTTACTTTGAGGTGTTTGTGGTGATTTTTTATTTCCATGCTTTCGTTGATTTGTTTTTGGTCGATTTGTTGGTGACTTAGATTTATTATTTGGTGAATTTGGCTGTTTTTAGTGAAGTTGGTGTTCTTTTTATAAATTGATCCTTCTTTTTCATTTTTGTTGATGTATTATCTTTTTTTTGATTGTGAGACATTTTTTATTAATAATAATAATAATAATAAAATTTAATTTGAATTTTATTTTAAAAAGAAAGAAAAAAATGAAAAAAATGAAAATAAAAAAATTTGGTTTTGAAAAGATTTTATCAATTATGTTTTTATCTTTTTGTTGTTTTGGAAATGAAAAAAAAAAAGAAGATGAAAGAAAGAAAGAAAAAAAAAATCAATAAAAGATTTCCCAATTTATTTTTAATTGATTGATTAACTCATTTCTTCTTTTGAGCAGCTTTTGTAAGTTTGGCTTCTGTTTTTCTTTTCGATTGTTTTGATAACACCAACAGCAACAGTTTGACGCATATCTCTGACAGCAAATCTTCCAAGAGGTGGATAATCAGAATAACTTTCAACACACATTGGTTTAGAAGGAATCATTTTCAACCATGGAAGCTATCACCAGTCTTTAATTTCTTCTGGATTTTCTTCAAAAAACTTTTCCTGAACGTCTATCCATTTTACTGAGTAATTTATTGAATTTGCAAGCAATATGAGGAGCAGTGTGACAATCAAGAACAGGTTGATAACCAGCCTTGATTTTTCCAGGATGATGAAGAACAATGACTTGAGAACGAAGGATGAAACTTCAGCTGGAGGATCGGTTTTAGCATCTCCACAAACATATCCTCTTCTCAAATCCTTAACAGCAACACTTTTGATATTGAAACCAACGTTATCACCAGGAAGAGCTTCAGGAAGAGATTCGTGATGCATTTCAATTGATTTGACTTCAGTTGTGATCATGCAGGGGGCAAAAGTAACAATTTGTTGGGGGCGCATGATTCCAGTTTCAACTCTTCCGACTGGGACTGTTCCGATACCGCCAATCTTGTAGATATCTTGAAGAGGAAGTCTGAGAGGTTTATCAGTTGGGCGTTTTGGAGGTTCGACTGAATCAAGAACTTCAAGAAGAGTAGGTCCTTTCCACCAAGGCAAGTTGGAACTTTTTCAATCATGTTATCTCCCATCCATCCACTGACTGGAACAAATGGAACCTTCTTGATATCATAACCGACTCTTTTGATATATGAAGAAACTTCCTTCTGGATTTCGTTGAATCGTGCTTCAGAATATTTGACTGATTTATCATCCATCTTGTTGACAACAACAATCATTTGTCTGACACCAAGTGTATAAGCTAAAAGTGCATGTTCTCTTGTTTGTCCGTCTTTTTGAGATTCCGGTTTCAAATCCTCCCTTTGTTGAATCAACTACCAAAATGGCAACATCTGCTTGTGATGTTCCTGTGATCATGTTCTTGATAAAATCTCTATGTCCGGGGGCATCAATGATTGTGAAGTAATATTTGGATGTTTCAAATTTCCAAAGTGAAATATCAATGGTGATTCCTCTTTCTCTTTCTGCCTTCAATTTGTCAAGAACCCATGCATATTTGAATGAACTTTTTCCAATATCTTGTGCTTCTTTTCATATTTCTCAATGGTTCTTTTATCAATTCCTCCACATTTGTAGATTAAATGTCCAGTAGTTGTTGATTTTCCTGAATCAACGTGACCAATAACAACAATATTAATATGTGTTTTTTCTTTTCCCATTTTTTTTTTTTTGATTTAAAAACAAACTTCTATTCTAATTTCTATTATTATTTAAAAATATAATTTAATTAGTATTTATGATTTTAAACAAAACAATTTTTTTTTAAATTAATTTACTTTTTTCGTTTTGTTTAACGAAAAATGAGTTTTATTTTTTTAATTAATTGATCTTTTTAAAGTCCCAAAAAAAAAAAAAAAAATTTAATTAAAAAAAAAAATTTTTTTTCTAATTTAATTTTTAATTTAATTTTATTATAAAAAAAAAGAATTGATCCAAAAAAATTTATCAATTTTTAAAAGGAAGTTAATTAATTTAAAAAGAGTCGTGATAAGTAAATATCTTTTTTATTTAAATTTAAATTTAAATTTAATTTTTTTTTTTCTTTTTTTTTCCCTAAAATAAAAAAAATTAATTAAAGAAAAAAAAAAAATTTTTTTTTTATTTAATTTCTTTCAAAAAATATAATTATTTAAGACAAAAAGAAATCAATAAATCTTCATAGAATTTTATTAGAAAGTCATATGACGTCATTTAACTAAATTTTCTAATTAATTTATTTTTTTAAATTTAAAATAAAAAAATTTAAATAAAAGTTTTTTTTTATTTATGATCTCTTTTTAATTAAAAAAATAAAATAAAAAAAAAAAGCAAAAATGAAAAATTTCTTTATTTTTAATTTTAAATAATATTTTTATTATTAATTTATTATTTATTTATTTTTAAATAAGAAGAAAAATTGAAATTATTAATTTTTTAATTTAAATGACTAAATTTTATTTTTTTTAATTAATTTAAAATCCACTTTTTTTTTTTATTTTTTTCATTTTTTTTCTTTTATTATTATGGAAAATAATAATAATAACAATAATAATAACAATCAATTCACACAAAATTTAATTCAACAATTTACAAATTTATTAAAATCTTCTCATAATTTTCCTGATTTTATTATTAAAACTGATTCTTATCAATTTCCTTCTCATAAATCAATTTTAAGTTTTCGTTCTCCTTATTTTACTAATTTTTTTAAAGAAAATGATTCAAATGAAATCTCTTTTTTTGAATTTAATAATCAAACAATCTCAAATATTCTTCTTTATATTTATTCAAGTCAAATCCAATTCAATGATCAAGATTTACTTCAATTTTTCAAAGCTTCAATTTTATTTCAACTTGATTTATTATCTAATTTTCTTGAAAACCAAATTATTCAAAAAATCAATGAAGAAAATGTTTTCCAAATTCTTTCAGATAATAAATCAATAAATTCATCAAAATTAAATGATTCTTGTTTGGAATTTATTGAACAAAACTTCGAAAATTTAATCAAAAAATCTGAATTTCTTCATTTATCTCAACAACAAATTATTCAAATTATTTCAAATAAATCCAAAAATCAAGAAAATATTGGAATTGAATTTTTTGATGTTCTTCATAAATATTTAAATCAAAAAATTCAAAATGTTGATGAAAAAATCAAAAATCAAAAATTAAAACAATTATTTAATCAATTTCTTTCTAAAATTAATATTGATATTTTTAAAAAAGAAGATTTCAAAAAAATTCAAGAATTAGAATATCTTCCTACTCATTTCCTTCTTCAAATTTCAAAGAAAGAAAGTGATAAAGTTGATGAAATGAAAAAATTACAAGAAAAACTTGAAAATGAAAAGAAAATTGAAATTGAAAAAATGGAAAATGAAAAAAAAATATTTCAAGAAAAACTTGAAAATGAAAAGAAAATTGAAATTGAAAAAATTGAAAATGAAAAGAAAATTGAAATTGAAAATGAAAAAAAAAAATTTGAGAATATTTTGATCCAAAAAATGACATCTAATCAAAACAATGATCAAAGCTTCTCTGTTTTCTCCAATTTATTCCAAGAATTTTATTTATCCAATGAAGATACAATTGAAATCACAAACACACAAGAAATGAATGGAGAAATTAATTGTAATAATTTAATAATAAGAAATGGAGGAGTTCTTACAGTTAAAGCATGGGATGGAAATTCAGGAGGAGTATTGAAAATCAAAGCAAAATCAATGATAATTATTGAAAAAGGAGGTAAAATTGATTTATCAGGAAAAGGATATCGAGGTGGTGATGCAGTTCCACAATGCACAAATGGAAAAGCAAAACAAGGAGAATCATTCAATGGAAGAGGAGGAGATCTTCAAGATGCAAATAAAGGAGGTGGTGGAGCTGGTTTGGGTTGTAGTAGTTTTGGAGGTATTGGAGGAGGTGGAGGAGGATATGGAACTAAAGGTGAAGATTCTGAACCAAATAGATATTCTGGAGGAAATCATCCAGGAGGAAAAGGAGGAGAAATTTATGGAGATGAAAAAATAACACAACTTTATTTAGGATCAGGTGGTGGTTCTGGTCATCCATATCATAATGGACAAACAAAGGGAAAAGGAGGAAATGGAGGAGGAGCTTTATTATTAGAAGCAAATACTATTATTAATAATGGTGAAATTTATTGTAATGGAGAAAAAGGTGAAGATGGAATTAATGGAACATTTGGTTCAGGAGGAGGAGGAGGAAGTGGAGGAAGTATTTTATTTATTTCAAAATTAATTTTCAATAACGGAACAATTGAAGCTAAAGGTGGTGAAAAAGGAATTTGTTATCCTCTTTCATCTTATCCAGGAATTAATTCTTCAGGTGGAAAAGGAGGAAATGGAAGAATTGCTGTTTGTGGAGTTGCTAAAGGATTAACTCCAAATCCAAATTGGTTTATTTATCAAAATTAAAATCAAAATGCAAATGAAAATTTAAATGAAAAATCAAAGTCAAATTCAAAAATAAAAAACCAAATTCAAAAACCAACAAAAAAATGAAAAACAAAAAAATGGAATTTAAAATTAAAATTAAAATTAAAATGGAATTTAAATTAAAAATCAAAATTAAAATTAAAATCAAAATCAAAATTAAAATTAAAAATTAAATTAAAATTAAAATTAAAATTAAAATTAAAATCAAAATTAAAATCAAAATTAAAATTAAAAATTAAATTAAATTTAAAATTAAAATTTAAAATTAAAATTAAAATTAAAATTAAAATTAAAATTTGAAATTAAAATTAAAATTAAAATTAAAATTAAAATTTAAATTAAAATTAAAATTAAAATTAAAATCAAAATTAAAATCAAAATTAAAATTAAAATTAAAATTAAAATTAGAATCAAAATAAACTCAATTTTAAAAGAAAAAGAAAATCGGATAAAAATTTTTTAATTAGAAAATTAAAACAAAAAAACATTAAAAAACGTCATTCATTTTCTAATTAAAAAATAAAAGGATTTATGACGTCATTCAATAAGGAAAAAAAAAGGAAAATAAAAAGAAAAAAATAAAAAAAAGAATTTCCATTTTTCTTTTTTTTTTTCAACTTCTTTTTTTTTTGAGCTTTCTGTAATTAATTTAAATTTTAATTTTAAATTGATTTTAATTTTAATTTTAATTTTAATTTTAATTTTAATCTTAATTTAATTTGAAAAAAAAGAAAATAATCTAAAATGGCTTTTCGAGCTCAATTTCAAAACAGTTCAGATATTGGAGTATTTACAAGACTAACAAACAAATATTGCCTTATTGGATTAGGAGGAAGTGAGAACTTTTATTCAATTTTTGAAGGGGAACTTAGCGATCACATACCAGTAATTCATTCAACAATAGCCGGAACAAAAATCATAGGAAGGATGACAACAGGGAACAAAAACGGATTACTTCTTCCGAGCCCAACAACCGATCAGGAACTACAACTGATAAGAAACTCACTTCCGGATGAAATCGTGGTAAAAAGAATAGATGAGAGAATGACGGCTTTGGGGAACTGCATAGCTTGCAATGACTATGTAGCATTGGTACACCCTGAAATCGAGAAGGAAACAGAAGAACTCATTGCAGATACACTTCAAGTGGAGGTATTTCGGCAAACAATCTCAGGAGAAGCTCTTGTGGGAACTTACTGTTCTTTTACAAATCAGGGGGGACTTGTCCATACAAAGACTAATGTCGAAGAACAAGATGAACTCTCCTCTTTATTACAAATACCCTTGGTTTCTGGAACTGTTAATAAAGGTAGTGATCTTATCTCAGCTGGTCTTTGTGTTAATGACTGGATTGCCTTCTGTGGTATTGATACTACTAGTACTGAAATTACTACTATCGAAAATATCTTCAAACTTGATGAGCAAAAATTTCCGTTGAAAATTTTTCATAATTTAAGAGATCCAATTGTTGACCAAATGGTTTGATTTTTAATTCTTTTATATATATCTTCTATGATTATATATAATTGCTCTCTTTTTTTTTCAAGTTGATTTTTTTCGCTTGATTGTGTTTTGTTGATAATTGGATTTCTTTTTCTTTTTCTTTTTCTTTTTTGAATTTAAAAAAAAAGTGGAATTTTATTTTTGAATAAATTTAGATCAAATTCCAAAAAAAAAAACATTTTGACTTTGATTTTAATTTTAATTTAAATTTTAATTTTAATTTTAATTTTAATTTTGATTTTAAATTTTAATTTTAATTTTAATTTTAATTTTAATTTTAATTTTAATTTTAATTTTAATTTTAATTTTAATTTTGATTTTGATTTTTAATTTTAATTTTAATTTTAATTTTAATTTTAATTTTAATTTTAATTTTAATTTTAATTTTAATTTTGATTCCAATTTTGATTATTAAATTTATTAATTAATAAATCAAATAAATTTGGGTTTGTTTGATTTAATTGAAAATAATCAATTCCAATTTGAATTTCATTAATAATTTCTTGTGTAATTTGAATTTCATCTTTGATTTGATTTGAATAAATCCAATATTCAAATATTTGAAATGATTTATTACTTAATTCACTATAATCTGTAACTTTATTAGATTTATCTTCAGTTACAGATAAAAACAATCCTCGATATAATTCACTTCTCATTATTAATATTAATTTTGGAAATTTATATTGTTTTTCTTTTCTTTCAATAATAAAATCTTTTTCATTTTCATTTTCATTTCCATTTAAATAAATTCTTTTCATTGTTTCTTCAATTTTTTCATTTGAATTTATAATTTCTTTAATTTCTGAATATAATTTTGGATTTATTATTCTATTTGAATAAATCATTTCAAATATTTGATTTGATTCTTTAATTGATTTTTTTGAAATAATTTCTTTAAGTTTTTCAATTTCATTTTGATTTTGATTTAATCTATATTTCAATATTAATTTATGAGCTTCAATCATTTCTCCATTTTCGGTTTTAAATGAAATATTACAAAATTCTTTTCTTCCAAATAATTTTATCAAATCTTCTTCAAGATTGGAAAACGAAGAAAGAAAAGGAGAATAATAAAGGAATGATCTTTCATTTCTACAAAGAATACGATAATTAGAAATATTTTCATTAAATCTTAATTTAGGAAGTTCAATTTGAATTGGAATTAATTGGTTTCTTGCATTTTCAGTTCCTAATTGACAATATTCATTATCTCCAAATCCAATAAGTTTTCCTTTAGAAGTTAAAATCAAATTATGTTGATTTCCACAAGAAAAATCAAGAATATTATCATTTTCAAATAAAGATGATTTGATTTCAGTAAATTCATAAGTATCTTCATATTGGCCAAGTCCATTTAATTGATAATTTCCACATGAATAAAGTTTTCTTTTTGGATGTTCATCTTCATTTTCAATCAACATTATTGAATGCTTATATCCACATTGAATATCAATTATTTTACCTTTTGGAATATTTTGGATTTTGGTTAATTTATGGATTTTTGTTTCTTTTTTTCTTGATTCTCCTAATCCAAGTTTAGAATGATAATTGAATCCACATGTGAATAATTCTTGATTTGAATTTAAAAGAAAAACATGAAATGAAGTATTTCCTGAAAATATTTTAGAAACATTTTTCATCATTAAAATTGGTTTTCTTGAATTATGAAGTTTTTCAAAAGCTAAACCAAGTTGACCATAAAAATTATCACCAATTCCATAAACATTTTGATTTGAAGTTAATAAGTAAAATGTAGTATTTGCAGAAACAATATCTTGAATTATTCTATCATTTGTATCTTCAATTAATGATGAAATATTGGTAAGTTTTTCTGAAGATAGAGGATTAATATCTTCTCCTTTGGCAAATACATTTCCTTCTATTGTTAAAATAGCTTCGTTTTCTTCACCACCAGTTACTTTTTGAATATTTTCTTCAATTTGAATTTTTGAAGGATTTTCAATTGAATAGTATTTCTCTGAATATTCTATTGCTTTTCCATTTTCAAAAAGGAAAATTGTTGCAAAATAACTTGAAAAATTTGTTTAATTTGTTTTTCATTTTCATTTTCATTTTCAAATTTAAATTGAATTGGTTTTGTTATTATATCTGGTTTATTTTCGATAATTTTTGGATAGTCATTTCTTCCAAAAAATAAACAATCATTCATTTTTGAAAAGAAAAAAAATGAAAAAATGAAAAAAATTTTTTTAATTTCGAATTTAATTTTGATTTTGATTTTAATTTTAATTTTGATTTTAATTAAATTTAATTTTAATTTTAATTTTGATTTTAATTTTAATTATTAAATTTGTTAATTAATAAATCAAATAAATTTGGATTTGTTTGATTTAATTGAAAATAATCAATTCCTCTTTCTAATTCTTCAATGATTTCTTTTGTAATTTGAATTTCATCTTTAATTTGATTTGAATAAATCCAATATTCAAATATTTGAAATGATTTATTACTTAATTCACTATAATCTGTAACTTTATTAGATTTATCTTCAGTAACAGATAAAAACATTCCTCGATATAATTCACTTCTCATTATTAATATTAATTTAGGAAATTTATATTGTTTTTCTTTTCTTTCAATTATAAAATATTTTTCATTTTCATTTTCATTTAAATAAATTCTTTTCATTGTTTCTTCAATTTTTTCATTGGAATTTATAATTCCTTTAATTTCAGAATATAATTTTGGATTTATTATTCTGTTTGAATAAATCATTTCAAATAATTGATTTGATTCTTTAATTGATTTTTTTGAAATAATTTCTTGAAGTTTTTCAATTTGATTTTGATTTTGATTTAATCTATATTTCAATATTAATTTATGAGCTTCAATTATTTCTCCATTTTTGGTTTTAAATGAAATATTGCAAAATTCTTTTCTTCTAAATAGTTTTATCAAATCTTCTTCAAGATTTGAAAAAGAAGAAAGGAAAGGAGAATAATAAATAAATGATTTTAGATCACCACAAGAAATATGATAATTAGAAATTTTTTCATTAAATCTTAATTTAGGAAGTTCAATTTGAATTGGAATTTTTTTATATTTTGTGTCTCCAGTTCCTAATTCACCATAAGAATTATTTCCAAATCCAATTAATTTTCCTTTAGAAGTTAATATCAAAGTATGATAAAAACCAACAGAAAAATCAAGAATATTATCATTTTCAAATAAAGATGATTTGATTTCAGTAAATTCATAAGTATTTTCATATTGGCCAAGTCCATTAAATTGATAATTTCCACATGAATAAAGTTTTCTTTTTGGATGTTCATTTTCATTTTCATTTTCAATCAACATTATTGAATAAGTATATCCACATTGAATATCAATTATTTTGCCTTTTGGAATATTTTGGATTTTGGTTAATTTTTGGATTTTCCATTTGTTTAATTCTCCTAATCCAAGTTGACCATAATCATTATATCCACATCCAAATAATTCTTGATTTGAATTTAAAAGAAAAACATGATCTGAAGTATCTCCTGAAAATATTTTAGAAACATTTTTCATCATTAAAATTGGTTTTTCTGTTTTTTGGAGTGTTTGATAATCAAAACCAAGTTGACCAGAATAATTTAAACCAATTCCATAAACATTTTGATTTGAAGTTAATAAGTAAATTGAACGAGATCCAGAAACAATATCTTGAATTATTCTATCATTTATATCTTCAATTAATGATGAAATATTGATGAATTGATTTGGATTATTTGGATTAATATCTTTTCCTTTGGCAAATACATTTCCTTCTATTGTTAAAATAGCTTCATTTTGATAACCAACAGTTACTTTTTGAATATTTTCTTTAATTTGAATTTTTGAAGGATTTTGATTTGGATCATTTTCTCTTAAATATTCTATTGCTTTTCCATTTTTAAAAAGGAAAATTGTTGATAAACTTGATGATGAAATTTGTTTAATTTGTTTTTCATTTTCATTTTCATTTTCATTTTCAAATTTAAATTGAATTGGTTTTGTTATTTCTTTTGTTTCATTTTTGAAAAGTTTTGGTTTTTGATTTAAACCAAAAAATAAACAATCATCCATTTTTGAAAAAGAAAAAAATGAAAAAATGATTTTGGAATTTTAATTTAGATTTTAATTTTAATTATTAAATTTGTTAATTAATAAATCAAATAAATTTGGATTTGTTTGATTTAATTGAAAATAATCAATTCCCATTTGAATTTCATCAATTATTTCTTTTTTTGAATTTGATTTAATTTTTGTTCGAATTAAAAAATTAAACAATTTTTACTTTTCTCATTTTGATTTTGATTTTGATTATTAAATTTGTTAATTAATAAATCAAATAAATTTGGATATGTTTGATTTAATTGAAAATAATCAATTCCTCTTTTAAGTTCATTAATTATTTCTTGTGTAATTTGAATTCCATCTTTGATTTGATTTGAATAAATCCAATATTCAAATATTTGAAATGATTCTTCACTTAATTCACTATAATCTGTAACTTTATTAGAAGTATCATTTGTTACAGATAAAAACATTCCTCGATATAATTCACTTCTCATTATTAATATTAATTTAGGAAATTTATATTGTTTTTCTTTTCTTTCAATTATAAAATCTTTTTCATTTTCATTTTCATTTCCATTTAAATAAATTCTTTTAATTGTTTCTTCAATTTTTTCATTTGAATTTATAATTTCTTTAATTTCAGAATATAATTTTGGATTTATTATTTTGTTTGAATAAATCATTTCAAATATTTGATTTGATTCTTTAATTGATTTAGTTGAAATAATTTCTTGAAGTTTTTCAATTTGATTTTCATTTTGATTTTGATTTAATCTATATTTTAATATTAATTTATGAGCTTCAATCATTTCTCCATTTTTGGTTTTAAATGAAATATTGCAAAATTCTTTTCTTCTAAATAGTTTTATCAAATCTTCTTCAAGATTGGAAAAAGAAGAAAGAAAAGGAGAATAATAAATAAATGATTTTTCATTTCTACAAAGAATATGATAATTAGAAATATTTTCATTAAATCTTAATTTAGGAAGTTCAATTTGAATAGGAATTAATTTATTTTCTGTATTTCCAGTTCCTAATTGACCATATTCATTATTTCCAAATCCGATCAATTTTGAATTGGTTGTTAAAATCAAAGTATGAGTATTTCCACCAGAAAAATCAAGAATATTATTATTTTCAAATAAAGATGATTTGATTTCAGTAAATTCATAAGTATCTTCATATTTGCCAAGTCCATTATATTTATAATTTCCACATGAATAAAGTTTTCTTTTTGGATTTTTATTTTCATTTTCATTTTCAATCAACATTATTGAATGAGTATATCCAGATTGAATATCAATTATTTTACCTTTTGGAATATTTTGGATTTTGGTTAATTTATTGATTACTGGCAATTTTTTTGATGATAACCCAAGTTTGGAGTAGTAATTCCAACCACATGTAAATAATTCTTGATTTGAATTTAAAAGAAAAACATGATCTGAAGTATCTCCTGAAAATATTTTAGAAACATTTTTCATCATTAAAATTGGTTTTTCTGTTTTTGGAAGTGTTTTAGAATCTAAACCAAGTTGACCATAAAAATTATCACCAATTCCATAAACATTTTGATTTGAAGTTAATAAGTAAATTGAATGATTTCCAGAAGCAACATCTTGAATTATTCTATCATTTGTATCTTCAATTAATGATGAAATATTGATAAATTTATTTGGATTAATATCTTTTCCTTTGGCAAATACATTTCCTTCTATTGTTAAAATAGCTTCATTTTCTTCACCAACAGATACTTTTTGAATATTTTCAATTTGTATTTTTTTAGGTTTTTTTTTTAAAAAATTTGGGTATTCTTCTCTTAAATATTCTATTGCTTTTCCATTTTCAAAAAGGAAAATTGTTGAATAATAACTTGAAAAAATTTGTTTAATTTGTTTTTCATTTTCATTTTCATTTTCATTTTCATTTTCATTTTCATTTTCATTTTCATTTTCATTTTCAAATTTAAATTGAATTGGTTCTTTTATTTTTTCTGGTTCATTTTTGAAAAGAATTGGATATAGATTTCTTCCAAAAAATAAACAATCATTCATTTTTGAAAAAGAAAAAAATGAAAAAAAGATTTTGGAATTTTAATTTTAATTTTAATTTTAATTTTAATTTTGATTTTAATTTTGATTTTAATTTTAATTTTAATTTTAATTTTAATTTTAAATTTTAATTTTAATTTTAATTTTAATTTTAATTTGAATTTTAATTTTGATTTAAATTTTAATTTTAATATTAATTTTGATTTTTGATTTTAATTTTAATTTTGATTTTAATTATTAAATTTAATTTTAATTTTTAAATTTGTTGATTAATAAATCAAATAAATTTGGATTTGTTTGATTTAATTGAAAATAATCAATTCCCATTTGAATTTCATCAATTATTTCTTTTTTTGAATTTGATTTAATTTTTGTTCGAATTAAAAAATTAAACAATTTTTACTTTTCTCATTTTGATTTTGATTTTGATTTTGATTTTGATTTTGATTTTGATTTTGATTTTGATTTTGATTTTGATTTTGATTTTGATTTTGATTATTAAATTTCCTGATTAATAAATCAAATAAATTTGGATTTGTTTGATTTAATTGAAAATAATCAATTCCTGTTTTAATTCCAGCAATAATTTCTTCTGTAATTTGAATTTCATCTTTAATTTGATTTGAATAAATCCAATATTCAAATATTTGAAATGATTTATTACTTAATTCACTATTATCTGTAACTTTATTAGAAGTATCATTTGTTACAGATAAAAACATTCCTCGATATAATTCACTTCTCATTATTAATATTAATTTGGGAAATTTATATTTCTTTTCTTTTCTTTCAATTATAAAATCTTTTTCATTTTCATTTTCATTTAAATAAATTCTTTTCATTGTTTCTTCAATTTTTTCATTTGAATTTATAATTTCTTTAATTTCTGAATATAATTTTGGATTTATTATTCTGTTTGAATAAATCATTTCAAATATTTGATTAGATTCTTTAATTGATTTTTTTGAAATAATTTCTTGAAGTTTTTCAATTTCATTTTGATTTTCATCTTTTAATCTATATTTCAATATTAATTTATGAGCTTCAATTATTTCTCCATTTTCTGTTTTAAATGAAATATTGCAAAATTCTTTTCTTCTAAATAGTTTTATCAAATCTTCTTCAAGATTGGAAAAAGAAGAAAGGAAAGGAGAATAATAAATAAATGATTTTTCATTTCTACAAGAAATATGATAATTGGAAATATCTTCATTAAATCTTAATTTAGGAAGTTCAATTTGAATTGGAATTAATTTATTTTCTGTATTTCCAGTTCCTAATTGACCATATTCATTATATCCAAATCCAATCAATTTTGATTTAGAAGTTAAAATCAAAGTATGCATATTTCCAACAGAAAAATCAAGAATATTATCATCATTTTCAAATAAAGATGATTTGATTTCAGTAAATTCATAAGTATTTCCATTTTGCCCAAGTCCATTAAATAGATAAAATCCACATGAATAAAGTTTTCTTTTTGGATTTTCATCATTTTCATCTTCAATTTCAATCAACATTATTGAATAAGAATTTCCACATTGAATATCAATTATTTTGCCTTTTGGAATATTTTGGATTTTGGTTAATTTTTGGATTTTCTTTCCTTTTTTTCTTGATTTTCCTAATCCAAGTTGACCATAATCACAACCGCATCCAAATAATTCTTGATTTGAATTTAAAAGAAAAACAGAATCTGAAATATGTCCTGAAAATATTTTAGAAACATTTTTCATCATTAAAATTGGTTTTTCTGT
The DNA here is from genome assembly GCA_028826165.1 of Anaeramoeba ignava. Classification (NCBI taxonomy): domain Eukaryota; family Anaeramoebidae; genus Anaeramoeba; species Anaeramoeba ignava. The sequence goes on from JAPDFW010000051.1 coordinate 16,958, forward strand.
TTTTGGAAGTTTTTTAGAATTAAAACCAAGTTGACCATAATAATTATTACCAATTCCATAAGCATTTTGATTTGAAGTTAATAAGTAAATTGATTTAGCTCCACAAACAATATCTTGAATTGTTCTATCATTTGTATCTTGAATTAATGATGAAATATTGATAAACTCTTTTGGATTTTCTGGATTAATATTTCTTCCTTTGGCAAATACATTTCTTTCTATTGTTAAAATAGATTCATTATAATCACCAACAGTTACTTTTTGAATATTTTCAATTTGAATTTTTTTGAGATGTTGATTTGGATCATTTTGATTTAAATATTCTATTGCTTTTCCATTTTTAAAAAGGAAAATTGTTGAAAAATTTCCTGATGAAATTTGTTTAATTTGTTTTTCATTTTCATTTTCATTTTCATTTTCATTTTCATTTTCATTTTCATTTTCATTTTCATTTTCATTTTCATTTTCATTTTCATTTTCATTTTCATTTTCATTTTCATTTTCATTTTCAAATTTAAATTGAATTGGTTCTATTATTTTTTCTGGTTCATTTTTGAAAAGAGTTGGTAATTGATTTCTTCCAAAAAATAAACAATCATTCATTTTTGAAAAAGAAAAAAAATGAAAAAATGAAAAAAAATTTTTTTGAATTTTAATTTTTTCATTTTTTTATTTCTTTCTTTCTTTTAAAAAAATGACAAATGAAATTTCAAATATTGATCTTTTTACAGAAAAAATTGAATGGGAAGAAATTTTTACAGTTTTAAATGAAGCAAAAGAAGGTTAATTAAATTTTGATTTTAAATTTAATTTTAATTTTAATTTTAATTTAAATTTTAATTTTAATTTTAATTTTAATTTAAATTTTAATTTTAATTTTAATTTTAATTTTAATTTTGATTTTAAATTTAAATTTTGATTTTAAATTTAATTTTAATTTTAAATTTTGATTTTAAATTTAATTTTAATTTTAATTTTAATTTTAAATTTTAATTTAAATTTTAATTTAAATTTTGATTTAAAAAATTAAAAAGAAATGAAAATGGGAGAACTTTTAAGTTCAAAAGAATTCACCATTTCGAAAACAAAATATTATCGAGAAATTGGAAATGTAAAATCTGATTCTGGACTTGTTCGAGTTCCAGGAGAATTATTTACAATTGAAGAAGCACAAGGAAGTTTTCCGTTATCTAATTTAACTGCACCACAAGTATTATCAGTTATGGATAAGTTATTTTGTTGTGAAATGACTTGGTTAAATGGTGAAAATATCGCTCAAACTATTTTTTCCTCCTTTTATTGTTATTATATTGAATCTGTTCAAAATAAACCTTTGAAATTATTTTGTCAATCTGTTTTAAAACATTGTGTTGTTATTTTAAGATTGATTTCTACTACTGGTGTTTATGTTGTAAATTTTATATTTAATTTTAATTTTATATTTAATTTTAATTTTATATTTAATTTTATATTTAATTTTATATTTAAAATTTTATATTTAATTTTTATATTTAAATTTATATTTAATTTTATATTTAAATTATATTTAATTTTATATTTAAAATTTAATTTTATATTTAAATTATATTTTATTTTTATATTTAATTTTATATTTAAATTTATATTTAATTATTATATTTAAATTATATTTAATTTTATATTTAAATTTATATTTAAATTTTAGGAAGATGAAGATTTTACAACAAATGTTTTTGGATTTAATTTATTTGATGGACCAATAAACCAAAATCTAGAAAAATTCGAAAAAGAAATTATCCAAGAATCAGAATTACGAATAGAATCCGAAAACGAAATAGCAAACGAATTAGACACACTTTTAGATTGCATGCTTGGCGGAATCACAAAAAATGATTTCTTAGAAGCACTTTTAGTGCGTTTCAAATTAAGAAAATTACTTTTAAATATTCAAGAAACATTTGAAAAAGAACCAAACGAAGACAATTTGGAAATTTTACACAAAAAAATCACAGAAGAAATGGAAGAAATAATTCTCAAATTAACAAAAACACATGAAAAATTAATAGAAATTTTTGGGGAAAAAGATCCGCCAGGATTTGATACAGAAATCCATCGGAGAAGAATATCTCCACCAACACAAATCCGGACTGTCAAGATATTTGATTTCGGATCTTCAATTTCAATGCTTAAGAAAATCATGGATGAAACCAAATGGATTTGCGAAATTTTTGGATATTTAGATCCCATGTCGAAAATAAATTGGGATAGCGAAGCGATTCCCGAAATTGGATATCGCGAAAGATTATTTTATTATTTAATCAATTTTAGTCACAAAAACCCTAATATTATTTCGCGGTCGCGATTGAAGCTACTCGTGACCCAAGAACAATCTATTTTGCAGGAAATCAAGATGGATGAGATGATTATTGAGGATATGGTTGAGTTTGGGGTGCTTCCCAAATATGCAAAACACAAGGAGGCGCACCCAACAATAATGACCATATCGTTTGTTTTTACGGAAATGATTTCTGCACCTTGTTTTGAAAAGACAACATATTACAAAAAGCTGAAAAAATTATTCCAATTGTGGGGAAGTACAATTTCGAAAGGAAATCAACTTGACCCGACTTTGGTTTCGAAGTCGGACTCGCAAGCAGAAGATTTCGGACTTCACGACACTCACATTATCAAAAACTTCCCATTTTCATGTTGGATGCTTGATGTTTCACTGAATATTTGCATATATTACATTTCGCTCTGTTTTGAGCTTGATTTGTATTCTCTTCCCGAATCAACAAGTGCGTTTTGGTACTTGCATTATTTGATGGGAATAAAATTGAAAACAATGCTTGCAGGAAATTTATATAAAATCACAAGAAATCAAAAATTCCCAATTCAGTTTGAAATTTCATCCAAAAAAACAAAAGGAAGAAAAGCAATTTCACAGCATAAATTATACAAGGAGCAAGAACGCCAAAAAGAACCAACGCATCCAGGAAGAGCGCGATCTCGCAACTACAAGATTCATGTATCTTCTTCAAGCACAGCAACTTATATGCAGGGCTCTTCTGCATCTTATGCTTGGATGCGAAAAGGATAACATAATCGGCCCATCTCAAAATCAAAAATATTCCTTTCTTAATATGCAGGCTGTTTTTAAAAACCGTTTTAATCTCATCCATTTTGTTCTTAATCCTTCTCATTCTTATCAAACTTTTACTGAAAAAACTGAGTTTCTTCGCGAAAATGATTTCCCTTCGTTCTGTGAAAGCGCCCTTAATTCCCTTGATGAATGCCAGGCTACTATCCAGGAATGCTTCGAAAAACGTCGAAAGGAATCAATGGTTTCTTTGATCGATGATGAACTTGAATCTATTAAAAAATTAGCTTTTGCAAATAAAATTGCGGTTAAACTCATTCTGCAACTTAGAGAGAAACAAAAAATCCCTTTTCTCAGTTTCCGTTTTGACATCCATCCATGGCTTCCTGTTGTGTGTGTGTCTACAACAAAGAAGTGAAGACTGAGATGATAAATAGTATATTTTTTTTTTGGAAGATAAAAAGAGAAAGAAAACGATCCACTTTTTTTTTTAAATAAAAATTTTCATTTTTTTTCATTTTTTTCATTTTTTCATTTTTCATTTTTTCATTTTTTCATTTTTCTTTAAAATGATAGAAAAAGAAGCAAAAAATTTCCTTATAAATTTTGCCAATCAAACTGTTCCCATTCAAATTAAATCAAACTTATCTAATTTTATAGCACTTACAACTGGAGACAAAGAAGAATATTCAAAATTACATCAATCCAAATTAGAACTTCATAAAATTTATTCAAATCCAGAAACGTTTGAAATTATGAAGAAATTTAAAGAATCAAAAGAGATTTCTGATTCAATGATTAAAAGAGAAATTGAGGTTCTTTATCCAGAATTTGTTGAAAATCAAGGTTCAAAATTAAAAGAAGAGATTTTAACAATTGAGACTGAAATTCAAGAAGTTTTTTCGAAGTTTCGAGTTAATTTTAAAGGGAAAGAGATTAATGATAATGAAGTTGATAAAATTTTGATTGAATCTATTGATAATAAGGAGTTAGAAGATGTATGGTTTGCAAGTAAACAAATTGGAGGAAGAGTTGCACCTACTGTTTTGAAGCTTGTTAAATTACGGAATAAATTAGCGAATGAATTAGGTGAATTAATAATATTAATTTTATAAATTTGATTATAAATGAATATTATAAATGAATATTATAAATGAATATTATAATTGAATATTATAAATGAATATTATAAATTGAATTTTATAATTGAATATTATAAATCAATTTTATAAATGAATATTATAAATGAATATTGTAATTGAATATTATAAATCTATATTATAAATGAATATTATAAATGAATATTATAAATGAATATTATAAATTAATATTATAAATGAATATTATAAATGAATATTATAAATGAATATTATAAATTGAATATTATAAATGAATATTATAAATGAATATTATAAATGAATATTATAAATGAATATTATAAATGAATATTATAAATGAATATTATAAATGAATATTATAAATGAATATTATAAATGAATATTATAAATGAATTTTATAAATGAATTTTATAAAATGAATATTATAAAAGAATATTATAAATTGAATATTATAAATGAATATTATAAATGAATATTATAAATTAATATTATAAATGAATATTATAAATTAATATTATAATTGAATATTATAAATGAATATTATAAGTGAATATTATAAATGAATATTATAAATTAATTAATTTTATATCAATTTTGAATACTCAAAAGGTTTCGAGAATTATTACAAAATGGCAATGCAACTTTCAGAACAAGATCCAAATCACATCAATAAAATTTTTGATGAATTAGAAAAACTAACAACTCCAAACTTTAAAAAACAAAAAGAACAAATTGATAATTTTTGCTCAACAAAATACAACATAAAAAAAGAAGAATTAATGGTTTGGCATTATCAAAACAGATTTTTCCAAGCTCCACCACAAATCCATAACGAAGACATGAATAAATACTTCACAGACAAAGATATTGTTGAGATCACAAAGAATTTCTATTCAAATAATTACGATCCAAAAAGTGTCAAAGAAATATTTGAAAAGAGTAGTCTTTTCCCAAAAGAAAACAAGTACCAACATGCATGTTGTTTAAGTATCGATAACGGAATTGATACTCGAGTTATTTGCAATGTTGTTCCAAATTATTACTGGTTCTCAACACTTATTCATGAATTTGCACATGCAATGACTTGCAAATTTGTCGAAGAATCACTTCCTTGGATTCTTCGCACTTACAATCACTTGATCACAACTGAAGCTGTTGCACTTCTTTATGAAGATCTTGCAAGCAATGCAAATTTTCTAGTTGGAATTGGAATTCTTCCTAAAAATGAGGAAAAAAAAACAGGCGTTATTTTGGATCAAATAAGAAAACTTAAACAAGTTGTTTTTGCTCAATTTTCTCAAGTTATGTTTAGATTCGAACAAGAATTATATCAAAAAGAATTAACTGAAAAAGAAGCAAATATTTTATGGTGGAATCTTGTTGAGAAATATCAATTACTCAAAAAACCTCCTAATTATGAAAATGTTTGTGGTTGGGCTTCTAAAATTCATCTTGCGCTTAATCCTTGTTATTATCATTTCTATTTGATTGGTTTTCTTATTCAATCTCAACTCAAAGATTTTATTCTTTCTAATTTTGGAAATAATTGGATTGAAAATTTGAAAATTTCCGATTATTTAATCCAGAATGTTATTCGTCCTGGGAAAACAATTTCTTGGTTAGAATTGGTTAAGAAAGCAACAGGAAAAGAATTATCATCTGAAAGTTATATCAAAGAATATCTTAATTAATTTTTTCACAATATTTTCCATTTCTTTTATGAATGATTTCAATAAAAGTTTTCTCTTCTTAATTTTGATTAAATTTTGATTAAATTTTGATTAAATTTTGATTAAATTTTGATTAAATTTTGATTAAATTTTGATTTAATTTTGATTTAATTTTGATTTAATTTTGATTTAATTTTGATTTAATTTTGATTTAATTTTGATTTAATTTTGATTTAAATTTTGATTAAATTTTGATTAAATTTTGATTAAATTTTGATTTAATTTTGATTTAAATTTTGATTTAATTTTGATTTAATTTTAATTAAATTTTGATTAAATTTTGATTTAAATTTTGATTTAATTTTGATTTAATTTTGATTTAATTTTGATTTAATTTTGATTTAATTTTGATTTAATTTTGATTTAATTTTGATTTAATTTTGATTAAATTTTGATTAAATTTTGATTAAATTTTGATTAAATTTTGATTTAATTTTGATTTAAATTTTGATTTAATTTTGATTTAAATTTTAATTAAATTTTGATTAAATTTTGATTTAAATTTTGATTTAATTTTGATTTAATTTTGATTTAATTTTGATTTAATTTTGATTTAATTTTGATTTAATTTTGATTTAATTTTGATTTAATTTTGATTTAATTTTGATTTAATTTTGATTTAATTTTGATTTAATTTTGATTTAATTTTGATTAAATTTTGATTTAATTTTGATTTAATTTTGATTTAATTTTGATTTAATTTTGATTTAATTTTGATTAAATTTTGATTTAATTTTGATTTAATTTTGATTAAATTTTGATTAAATTTTGATTTAATTTTGATTTAATTTTGATTAAATTTTAATTTAATTTTAATTTAATTTTGATTTAATTTTGATTTAATTTTGATTAAATTTTGATTTAATTTTAATTTAATTTTGATTTAATTTTGATTAAATTTTGATTAAATTTTAATTTAATTTTAATTTAATTTTGATTAAATTTTGATTAAATTTTGATTAAATTTTAATTAAATTTTGATTTAATTTTAATTTAATTTTGATTTAATTTTGATTTAATTTTGATTTAATTTTGATTAAATTTTGATTTAATTTTGATTAAATTTTAATTTAATTTTAATTTAATTTTGATTTAATTTTGATTAAATTTTGATTTAATTTTGATTAAATTTTAATTAAATTTTGATTTAATTTTGATTTAATTTTGATTTAATTTTGATTAAATTTTAATTTAATTTTGATTTAATTTGATTTAATTTTAATTTAATTTTGATTTAATTTTGATTAAATTTTGATTAAATTTTAATTTAATTTTGATTTAATTTTGATTTAATTTTGATTAAATTTTGATTAAATTTTGATTTAATTTTAATTTAATTTTGATTTAATTTTGATTAAATTTTGATTTAATTTTAATTTAATTTTGATTTAATTTTGATTAAATTTTGATTAAATTTTGATTTAATTTTGATTTAATTTTGATTAAATTTTGATTTAATTTTGATTAAATTTTGATTTAATTTTGATTTAATTTTGATTTAATTTTGATTAAATTTTGATTTAATTTTAATTTAATTTTAATTTAATTTTAATTTAATTTTGATTTAATTTTGATTAAATTTTGATTTAATTTTGATTAAATTTTGATTTTTAATTTTGATTTAATTTTGATTTAATTTTGAGTTACCAATTTTGATTAAATTTTGATTTAATTTTGATCAAATTTTGATTTAATTTTAATTTAATTTTGATTTAAATTTGATTTAATTTTGATTAAATTTTAATTAAATTTTGATTTAATTTTAATTTTAATTTAATTTTGATTTAATTTTGATTAAATTTTGATTTAATTTTGATTAAATTTTGATTTAATTTTGATTAAATTTTGATTAAATTTTGATTTAATTTTGATTAAATTTTGATTTAATTTTGATTTAATTTTGATTAAATTTTGATTTAATTTTGATTTAATTTTAATTTAATTTTGATTTAATTTTAATTAAATTTTGATTAAATTTTAATTTAATTTTAATTTAATTTTGATTAAATTTTAATTAAATTTTGATTTAATTTTGATTAAATTTTGATTTAATTTTGATTTAATTTTGATTTAATTTTGATTTGATTTTGATTTAATTTTGATTTGATTTGATTTAATTTAGATTTAATTTTAATTTAATTTTGATTTAATTTTGATTAAATTTTGATTTAATTTTGATTAAATTTTGATTTAATTTTAATTTAATTTTGATTTAATTTTAATTTAATTTTGATTTAATTTTGATTTAATTTTGATTTAATTTTGATTTGATTTGATTTAATTTAGATTTAATTTTAATTTAATTTTGATTTAATTTTGATTAAATTTTGATTAAATTTTGATTTAATTTTGATTAAATTTTGATTTAATTTTGATTAAATTTTGATTTAATTTTAATTTAATTTTGATTTAATTTTGATTAAATTTTGATTTAATTTTAATTTAATTCGCTTTTCTTCTCCTTTTCTTTTCAATTTCAATTTCTTCTCCTTTTTTTTTCTTTTTTTAAATGTTATCTTTTAAGAAAAAACAAAAAGAAAAAAAAAAAGCAAAAAATTTTTTACATTTTTTTTTCATTTTTCAAAATTAACAAATGTTAAAAATAAAAACAACAAATTCCTTAGTGACCCCATTGCTAACGGATAAATATCAGTTAACAATGGCATATGCATATTGGAAATCAGAAAAGCAAAATCAAGATGCAGTATTTGATTTATTTTTTCGAAAAAACCCATTCAAAGGAGAATTTACAGTATTTGGAGGATTAGACGAAGTTATCAAATTCTTGCACAACTTTAAATTCCAACAAGATGATATTGATTATCTTAAAACAACAATGCCAAATTGCGAACAAGGTTTCTTTGATTATCTCCTTTCTTTAGACGTTTCAAAAGTCAAACTTTTTGCTATTGATCACGGTACAATTTGCTTTCCAAAAATTCCGTTAGTTCGTGTTCAAGGTCCTCTTGCTGTTGTTCAACTTTTGGAAACTCCCCTTTTAAATCTTATTAATTATCCAAGTTTGATGGCTACTAATGCTGCTAGATTTAAACTTGCTAGTGGTCCTAAAGTTACTTTGTTGGAATTCGGTTGCAGAAGAGCTCAAGGTTTGTTTTCTTAATATAAGTCAATTTTATTTCAATTTTAAATTAATTTTAAATCAATTTTAAATCAATATTAATTCAATTTTATATTAATTTTATATCAATTTTATATCAATTTTAAATCAATTTTAAATCAATTTTATTTCAATTTTATTTCAATTTTAAATCAATTTTAAATCAATTTTATATTAATTTTATATCAATTTTAAATCAATTTTAAATCAATTTTAAATCAATTTTAAATCAATTTTATATCAATTTTATATCAATTTTAAATCAATTTTAAATCAATTTTAAGTTAATTTTAAATCAATTTTATATCAATTTTATATCAATTTTAAATCAATTTTATATCAATTTTAAATCAATTTTATATCAATTTTATATCAATTTTAAATCAATTTTATATTAATTTTAAATCAATTTTAAATCAATTTTAAATCAATTTTATATCAATTTTATATCAATTTTAAATTAATTTTATATTAATTTTAAATCAATATTAATTAAATTTTAAATAGGACCTGATGGTGCAATTTCTGCTTCTAAATATAGTTTTGTTGGAGGTTTTGATGCGACAAGTCATGTTGAAGCAGGAAAACTTTTTGGAATTCCAATTCAAGGAACTCATGCTCATTCATTTGTTTCTTCATATATGGACTTTTCTGATATTAAAAATCCAACTTTAAAAGATTCAAAAGGAGAAAAAGAAGGTTTGCAAAAATAAAATATTTAAATCAAATTAAATCGAAATCAAATTAAATCAAATTAAAATATTTAAATCAAATCAAATCAATTCAATTCAAATTAAATCAAATAAAATATTTAAATCAAATTAAATCAAATTAAAATATTTAAATCAAATTAAATTAATTTAAAATAAATCTAAATTAAATTAAATTAAATCAAATAAAATATTTAATTCAAATTAAATCAAATTAAATCAAATTAAATCAAAATTAAATCAAAATTAAATCAAAATTAATTTAAAATAATTAAATTAAATTAAATTAAATCAAATTAAATCAAATTAATTCAATTCAAATTAAATCAAATTAAATGAAAATATTTAATTTAAATTAAATTAAATTCAAATCAATTTGAAAAAAAAAAGTCAATTTTGTCGAATTCACACTTGAAGCAAGAAAAGAAACAGGATATTTAAACACAAACGATTCTGAATTAGCAGCATTTATTGGATATGCACTATCATTTCCCGATGGATTCCTAGCATTAGTGGACACATATGATACACTTTTAAGCGGAGTACCAAATTTCTTAACAGTAGCATATTCACTGCACAAATTAGGATACAAATCAGTTGGAATCCGTTTAGATTCTGGAGATCTAGCAGAACTTTCGAAACAATCAAGAAAAATGTTTACTGAATGTGGAGAAAAATTTGGAGTTGATTATTTCAAAGATTTTTCGGATTGTTGCCAGTAACGACATTAACGAACCTGCTATTCATAAATTGAATGCAAATAATCACGAAATCAACGTGTTTGGAATCGGTACTCATTTGGTTACTTGCCAAGCACAACCTGCTTTGGGATGTGTTTTCAAGCTCGTAGAAATTGATGGAGTTCCAAGAATTAAATTATCAAACGAATTGATTAAAATCACAATTCCAGGAAAAAAAGAAGCTTACCGACTTTTTGGAAAGGATAATCAACCGCTTCTTGATGTTTTAGTTAAAACTGATTCTGAACAGATTCCTAAAGTTGGAGAGAGATTTTTATGCAGAGATCCTGCAATTGAATCAAAAAGAATGGTTGTTACTCCTTCAAAAGTTGTTCCTCTTCATTCTTGCTATTGGGATGGTAAGCAAGTTAAGGATGTTCCTTCTCTTGCTGAGACTAGAAAGTTTGTTCTTCAACAATTGGAAAATATTAATCCTGTTCATCTTGATTTGTTAAAGCCTAAACAATATCCTGTTACTTTGAGTGATGAACTTTATCATTTCCTTCATGATCTTTGGTTGAAAGAACAACCACCTATTGAGCTTAAATAATTTTCCATTCCAAAAATTCAAAATCAAAATTAAAATTAAAATTAAAATCAAAATTAAAATCAATTTTAAAATTAAAATCCAATTCAAAATTAAAATTAAATTCAAAATTAAAATTAAAATCAATTTTAAAATTAAAATTAAAATTAAAATTAAAATTAAAATTAAATTCAAAATTAAAATTAAAATTAAAATCAAAATTAAAATTAAAATTAAAATTAAAATCAAAATCAAAATTAAAATTAAAATTAAATTTAAAATTAAAATTTTGCTTTTTTTTAATAAGGGAAAGAAAAGAAAAAAATTTTTTTAATTAATTAATTAAAAGAAAAGAAAAAATTTTTTTATTTCAAATTTTTTTTTTCATTTTTCTTTTTGTTTCTTTTAATTAATTAATTAATTTTTATTTTTAATTTTAATTTAAAAAAAAAAAGAAAAAAAAATTTTTTTTTAACAACTTGTTACAAAAAAAAAAAACAAAAACTGTTGTTTATTCAATTGATTTGATTTATTGAATTGATTTGATTTATTCAATTTATTTTATTTCAATATAATTTATTTAAATAATAAAAATAATAAATTTAAAATGGGAGGTTGTTCATCAAAAAAGAAAAACCCAATTGAAAACTTAGGATTTGTTGGAATGAAACTAGACAAAGTGCCAGGAATCATAAAATTATGCTATCAATTAAACTCATTAGATTTAAGCGACAACAAAATCAAAAAACTGCCTAATGCTTTAGTGGAACAGGATTCAATTACGAATTTCACGTGGAAAAACAACAAATTGAAGAAAATTCCAAATAATTTATTTGACATGAAAAATATTCAATATTTGGATTTAAGTATGAACAAAATTGAATCGATCCCGGACAAAATACAGAAACTCACAAAGCTCATAGAACTTGACTTGCACGAGAATTCCATTCGTTCGTTTCCCGAACTCAGCTTTGGCTATTTGTCGTCTTTAAGAAAACTGAACGTCTCGCGGAACTGCATTGAGAAAATACCGGAATGTTTTCAAAATTTAAATAGTCTTCGCGAACTTGATTTAAGTGGGAATTATTTGTGGATCGTCCCAATGCACTTCTCAAGACTAACTGCCCTGGAGGTTCTTAACGTCTCCCACAACACCATAAAATCCCTTGAAATTGGAACCGGTTTAGAAGGTCTTGTTTCGTTAAATCGGTTTGATTTTTCATTCAACTTAATCGATAGTATTCCGGAATCGATTGCTCATTTGCATAATATAAGAGTCATACTTGGCGAATCGAACAATATATCGATCATAAACAATGAGTTTGGAAACTTGCAGAACTTATCCCAGCTTTCTTTGGAAAAAACAAGTTACGAGCTTTACCTGAAAATTTCGAAAATTTAAATTCTTGTCTTTTGGAACTAAATTTGAGATCCAATGAATTCACTATTATTCCCGATGTTATTAATAATCTTTCTTCTCTCCAGCTCCTGATTCTTTCTCACAACACCATTTCCACTTTTTAGTCTTCATCTTCCAAAACTATTTGAACTCGACTTGGCATATAACAATTTGGAATTTTTCTCCGATAACGCTTTTGCGGATCTGGGACTTCTTTCCAAAATCAATTTATCGAACAATCTTATTCGAGGGTTGCCACCATCAATCTCCGAAATGGCAAACTTGATTATTTTGAATTTATCAGGAAACCAACTTGAGACACTACCAAAAGAAATCGGATTTCTCACAAGTTTGGCCGAATTGGATCTTTCTTGCAATCAACTACGCGTTCTTCCTGAAGAGATTGGCAAGCTTGATTCAGTTTACAAGATGATTCTGAACAACAACAAACTCTCATCACTTCCAGAATCCTTCTCAGAAATCAAAAGCTTGAGCGCACTTAATATTTCTTCAAATTTGTTCACTTCGATTCCTTCATCTGTTTTCTCACTTCCAAGACTACAGAAGCTATATGCCTCGCACTGCCGCTTGCGTATCGTTCCTTCAAACTTCATGCTCTTAATGACTCTTAAAGAAATCAATCTCAGTGACAATAGAATCATGTTCGTTTCTCCATTAGTTGGAAGTATGCGATCCCTGTCAGAAATCAATCTTAGTAATAATAAAATTACCGAAATTCCTGACGCATTTTTTGAACACGGTTCATCCTCAAAAACTTCCTTGACAAAAATAGATCTATCTCACAATAAAATCGAAAAATTTAATCCTTTATGGTTCAATTTGGTAAACTTGCAAGAACTTGATCTTTCTCATAATAAAATCTCAGAAATTCCATCCGAAGGTTTTGAAAACTTCCACAATCTCGAATCACTCAAACTTTCCTTCAATAATTGCATGAATTTAGACTTATCATCTGCCAAGAAAATTGCAAAACTTCAATTTTTACATTTAGAAGGAAATTCACTTTCTTCCTCATTTGAGAATCTTCTCATAAAAATATCCTCCAAAAACCCCCAGCAATCTACATATAAACGAACAAACGAAAAGCCTGAAGTTCTCATACCTCGTCTCTATACACAGCGTTCACGCGCTTTGATTTCAACAGGAAATACGCCACCTTCGTTTGATTTCCCTAATATAAAAGAAATTCTTATTAATCCCCAAAATTTTACTTCTTTTGCAAGAAATATTTTTTGGAAAAGTTCCCGTTTCAATATCGGTTATTGTGAAACAAAAGGAAGAAGAATATCAATGGAGGATAGTGTTGATATTCGTGGAAATTTCGCAAATTTTTCAAATGTTGATTTTTTTGCTGTTTATGATGGTCATAAAGGTAGATTTACTGCTGATTTTCTTGCTGCTGTTTTTTCTGATTTGTTTAAGGAAAAATTACTTAAATTATTTCCTTCTTTGAAAAAAAATACCACTTCATTTGATTATTCGAAAGTGGATTTAAAAGAGGAAGAAGAATATGATAATATTTTATTATCGAATCAAAATGAAAATGAAAATCAAAATCAAAATCAAAATCAAAATCAAAATGAAAATCAAAATCATAATAATAATGAAAATCAAAATGAAAATCAAAATAATAATGAAAATAATAATGAAAATCAAAATCAAAATCAAAATGAAAATCAAAATCAAAATCAAAATCAAAATCAAAATCAAAATGAAAATCAAAATCATAATAATAATGAAAATCAAAATAAAAATCAAAATAATAATGAAAATAATAATCAAAATCAAAATTTAAATGAAAATCAAAATCAAAATGAAAATCAAAATCAAAATGAAAATCAAAATGATAATGAAAATAAAAATCAAAATGAAAATCAAAATCAAAATTTAAATGAAAATCAAAATAATAATGAAGCATTGGAGCTCGATATTCAAGAAAACCCAAAAACAACATCCAATAACAAAAATCAATATCAAACATTACAACAAAAACTAACACTTCAAGAAGAAGAAAAATTTATACAATTACGACAAACATTTTATGAATTATATATTGAAATAAACAAAAAACTTGAAAAAATACAAACGGAAAGTGGAGCAACAGCAGTAACATGTTTAATAGTAGAAAACAAATGTTTCACAATAAACGTTGGGGATTCAAGAGCAGTTCTAAGCCGAGGAACAAAGGCGTATCGACTGTCATTTGATCACAAACCCAACGAACCTGAAGAGCAAGAAAGAATAAGAAAATTAGGAGGAATTGTGACTCGAGATGGAAGAGTTAACGGAATAATTGGAGTTTCAAGATCAATCGGTGATTTTTCATTTCAACCGTTTGTTTCATGTGAACCTTATGGATTTTCTTTTGAAATTCAAGAAAATGATGACTATCTCATATTGGCTTGTGATGGTGTTTGGGATGTTCTTAATGATCAAGAAGTGGTTGATATTGTGAATTCAATTAAAAATCCTTCAATCGCTGCTTTTTATCTTAGAAATATCGCTTTTTCAAAAGGAAGTAATGATAATATTTCTGTTGTTGTTGTTGATTTGAAACCAAAAAAAACTCGTGATTATTTCAAACAAAATCAAGACTTGATTTCTCAACTCGAACTCAAAGAAGAACAACTTGCTCAACAAGAATATAAAAATGATCAAGAAAGTACAAATTCTATTCAGTTACTTTCAAAAAAATTGTTTGAATCTTCTCCTGATCTTCAAGTTGATGAACAGAATAATGATAATCTTGATTTGAATTTTGGTGATTTTCCCAAAAATAGCTTTATTACAAATCCTCGAAGAAGATATTATGATAAACCTCAATTTTTAAATTTAGATTTTGAAGAATATAATGATGAAAATAATGAAAATGAAAAAGATGAAAAAGATAAAAATGATGAAAAAGAAAATAATGATAATAATGAAAATGATAAAAATGATGAAAAAGAAAATAATGAAAATGATAAAAATAATGAAAAAGAAAATAATGAAAATAATGATAAAAATGATAAAAATGAAAATGATAAAAAAAATGATGAAAAAGAAAATAATGAAAATGATAAAAATAATGAAAAAGAAAATAATAATGAAAATGATAAAAATGATAATAATGAAAATGATAAAAATAATGAAAATAATGAAAATGATGAAAAAGAAAATGAAAATAATGAAAATAATGATAAAAATAATGATGAAAATAATGAAAATAATGAAAATAATGATAAAAATGATAATAATGAAAAAGATGAAAATGAAAATTAATCTCAAAAAATTAATAACTTCAAAATCTATTTCCATTTAATTACTTTGATATTCTTATTTTATTTTCTTTTCTTTTTCTTTTTGTTTTTGTTTTTGTTTTTGTTGTTTTTGATTGAAGAAATTAATTGATTTTTAAATTAATTTTTTTTTTATCAAAAATGAAAAAGAATGAAATGAAAAATTTAATTGATTTCTTTTCTTTTGTTTTGTTTTGGTTTTTATTCCTTTTAATTAATGATTTTCTTCTTAAATTTGAAAAGAAAAAAAGAGATTTTGAAATTGAATTTGGAAATTAAATTGAATTTAATTGAATTGAAAATTGAATTGAAAATTAATCTCTTTTAGTTTGTTTGATTTCAGGATCTGGAATGTAAATTGATCTTGAATAAACGTATGGAGAGAATGGTTTTCTCTTTACGATTCTTCCATGTTTTGTATCAACATTAATTTTTGGATTTTTCCAATCAATTTTTCCATCAACAAATTGATGTTCACAAGCAATAACACCTCTTGAAATTGTCATAATTGGAACTCCAGTAATTTCCATTCCTTCAAACCTAAATTTTATTTAATTTTAATTTTATATTTAATTTTTAATTTTTAATTTTATATTTAATTTTAATTTTAATTTTAATTTTAATTTTTTTTTACATGTTGTATTCAATGTATGAATGATGTGTTTTTCCTGAAATAACTCTAGTTGCTTTTGGATCCCAAATTGCAATATCTGCATCAGCTCCTTCACGAATAACTCCTTTTTGTGGGAAAACATTGAAAATCTTAGCTGCATTTGTACTAAATTTTTTAATTAAATATTTTTAATTTAATATTTTAATTTAATATTTTAATTTAATATTTTAATTTAATATTTTAAGATAATATTTTAATTAATTTTTTAAGATAATTTACCTTGTAATAGCAACAAAATCACGACGAGAAATTTTTCCTGAATTAACACCAAGTTGCCACTAAATAAATATTAAATAAATATTAAATATTAAATAAATATTAAATAAATATTAAATAAATATTAAATAAATATTAAATAAATATTAAATAAATATTAAATAAATATTAAATATTAAATAAATATTAAATAAATATTAAATAAATATTAAATAAATATTAAATAAATATTAAATAAATATTAAATAAATATTAAATAAATATTAAATAAATATTAAATAAATATTAAATATTAAATAAATATTAATTAAATATTAAATAATTATTAAATAAATATTAAATAATTATTAAATAAATATTAAATAAATATTTACAAGAACAGATGGTCTATCTTCAATTCCTCCACAACCATTAGGGATTTTTCTAAATTTAAAAAATAAAAAATTATATTCATTTCATAAATAAAATAATTAATACCTGAAATCATTGAATCCCATTCTCTTTTGTTTGTAATCAAAAACACAATGATCTGTTCCTGTTGTTGAAATAACTCCATTTTGAATGTGTTGCCATAAAGCTTTTTGATGTAATTTGGGTCTGAAAGGTGGACTCATAACATGTGCAGCAGCAACATCGAAATCCTTATCCCCTTTTATATAAAAAATTTAATTGAAAAATTTAATTGAAAAAAAAAAAGGTGAAAAAAAAACTGTCAAATTTTTTACAATAAGCTGAATCATCTTTTGACAAATGAGTTGCAAGTGCTGTTAATTATTATTTTTGTTTAATATCAAAAATTTATTTTCATTTTCATTAGTTTTGTAATTAATTAATTGATAATTATATTCTTTTTTTTTTAGAATATTTACATTCTCCAAAACAAACCTAAATAAAAAAGAAAAAATTTTTGGAAAATGAATTAATTAAAATTAAAAATAAAAAATAATTTAAATAAAATTTACTTGTCCATCTTGTTTAGCTCTTTAATTTATAGAGAAAGAAAATTTAATAAAAATTTAATAAAAATTTAATAAAAAATAATAAGAATTTAATAAAAATTTACCTCATAATTGCATCACTTGCTTCTTTGCAACTAACATGAACAACATATAAAGGAGCTAAAAATCAAAAAATCAAAAATCAAAATTAAAAAAAAAAAGTGGAATAAAAAATTTTTTACCATTTGCTAATCTAATAAATAATAAATAATAAATAATAAATAATAAATATTAAAATATAAAAATTAATTCACCTTGCAATCATTAATGCTCTATTAGTTGCCTAATTATTAAATTAAATTAAAATAAAATTAAAAAAAGTGGATTTAATTTGATTTGATTTGATTTGATTTAATTTCTTACTTCTCCTTCAAGATAAGATGGTCTAGAAAGTGCATGAGCTTCTGGTCCCATAATTCCACGTTCAACCATATTATTACATCCTTCAACAACCAAATCTCCATTCTAAAAAAAAAAAATCAAAAACAAGAAATTTGTTTGTAAAAATTTTTAGAGAATTTTTTTTTTTGTAAATTTTTTTTACTTCTGCATGAACTTGACAAAGAGCTCCTAATTCTGCACATCTTTTGAAACTTTGGAAGAGATAAGAATCTTCGAGTTGAAGAATTCCTTTCTAAATATTTTCCAATTACAAAAAAAATAATAAAAGAAATTTTTGAATAAAAAAAAAATAATGAAAAATTTACATAAGCAAGAAAGTGTTTAAAAGAATTGATTCCATAATCTTTGACGCAAATTTCTATTTTAAGATTATTTTTAAGTTTAAAAACAATTAAAAGAATAAATTTAAATTAAAAAATAATAATAAATTTTTACCAAGTTCTTTTCCAATTTGTTCATTATAAGCAACAACACACATATGATGAGAAACTATAAAATAAAACAAATTAAAATCAAAATCAAAATTATTATAAATATTAATATTAAAATTACCATCGCAATGAATTCTATCTGTAGCCCATTCCATCCATGTTTTATAAGCATCAACTAAACTTGGATTTGATTTAGAAGGACAAATAAAATCAATTAACTAATTATTTAAAAAAATTTTAATCAACATAAATTGAACTTTAATCCAAATTTCCTTTTTGTTTCTTTTTTAAATTAATTTAAATTAATTTTTTTTTGTTTACCAATGTTGATCCCTAAAAATAAAAATAAATAAAAATAAAAATAAATTAAATTTAAATTTAAATTTAAATTTAAAATTAAAAATTACTCCAATAATTGCCATCTTTGTTCCATTTGGATCTTTTTAAAAAAAAAAAAAAGCAAAAAAAAAAAAAATTAATCAAAAATTTTTCTTAAATTCGAAAATTGAGAAAAAGAAAAAAAATTTACAATCATCTTTTGCATAAGTTCTATTTATTTTGATTATTTAAAATAAAATTAGTAAAAAATTTATTATTAAATAAATTATAATAAATAATATTTACCCTCCAAAAGGCTAAATTAAGAAAGAAGAATAAAGAAGAATAAAAATTAATTTATTCTGTAATTTAAATTTATTTAAGAAAATTTGTTACCATTTGCATGTGAGTATGAGGATCTAATTAAAAGAAAAAAAGAAATTTGATTGTTTAAAAAAGATTGAGAAAAAGTTTTAAAAATAATATTTTAAAGGATAACTTACCAATTCCACCTGGAAGTCTTTTATTTGGAATAGCCAATAAATAAAAAGAAAAAAAAAGAGAAAAAAAGAAAAAAAGCAAAAAAAATTTAATTATTAAAATAAAAAGAGGAAGAATAAAGTAAAATTTAATTTTAAATTGGTTTTTTACAAATATTTTCCAGTACAATCAATGACTTTAACATTTTCTTCAACTTTAATTTCTTTATCAACTTTGACAATTATTCCATTATCAATTAAAACATCAACATCAGGAATTTCTTCATCTGCATTAATAATAGTTCCTTTTTTCAATAAAATCTTAGACATTTTTTTTTTATTGAAAAGAAAAAATGAAAATTAAAAAAATTGAAAAAATAATTTTTTAAATGAGAAAAATTTCTAATTATTTTTAAATTTAAATTTTAAATTATTTTTTAAAAGGTAAAGTTAATTAAATTTAATTTATTTTTAGAAGAAAATTTAAATAATCCAAAAAAAAAATAATTATTCTATTTTTTTAGTAATAAATTGAATAAAATTAATAATAAATAAAAATTTTTATTTATTTTTCCAAATCATTTTTTCATTTTTTCATTTTTTCTTTTCAATAAAAATCAAATAAAAAAAAAATCAAATGGAATTTCTTTCAAAAATATTTCAAACAAAAAATACAAAAATCAATACAATTGTTACAAATAAATTATTAGTGACACCATTAGTTCGTTATTTAAGCACAAGTATTCAAGAAGAAATCAAAAAAGTGATTGATACAAAAATCAAACCAGGAATTCAAATGGATGGAGGAGATGTTAAAATGGTTGGATTTGATGAAAAAACTGGAGTTTTAGAAATTCAACTTAGTGGTGCTTGTTCAACTTGTCCAATGAAGCAATTTACTCTTAAACAAGGAATTGAAAGAATTATGAAATATTATGTTCCTTCAGTTAAAAAAGTTAAAGAAGTTTTATAATTCCTTTCTTTTATTTTCTCCACTTTTTTCTTATTACAAACCAAACAAAAAGAAAATTGATTTTTTTTGAAAATTTCCAATTATTTCAAATTTAGGAAAGGATTAATAAATAAAACCATTTAAAATTACATTTAGAAATTTAGAAATTAATTTTAATAAATATAATAATAAATTTAATAATAATTTTAATAATAATTTTAATAATAATTTTAATAATAATTTTAATAATAATTTTAATAATAAATTTAATAATAAATTTAATAATAATTTTAATAATAATTTTAATAATAAATTTAATAATAAATTTAATAATAATTTTAATAAATAATTTTAATAATAATTTTAATAATAATTTTAATAATAAATTTAATAATAATTTTAATAATAATTTTAATAATAATTTTAATAATAATTTTAATAATAATTTTAATAATAATTTTAATAATAATTTTAATAATAATTTTAATAATAATTTTAATAATAATTTTAATAATAATTTTAATAATAAATTTAATAATAATTTTAATAATAATTTTAATAATAAATTTAATAATAATTTTAATAATAATTTTAATAATAAATTTAATAATAATTTTAATAATAAATTTATCAAAAATTTTAATAATAATTTTAATAATAAATTTATTAATAAATTTAATAATAATTTTGTAAATAATTTTGTAAATAATTTTAATAATAATTTTAATAATAATTTTAATAATAATTTTAATAATAATTTTAATAATAAATTTATCAAAAATTTTTCACTTTTTCATTTTTTTCAATTTTTTCATTTTTTTCATTTCATTTTCTCTTTTTTAATGGAAACAACAAAATATTTTCTAATAACAAATGATCAATTCAATCCAATATATCGAGATTTACCAGAAAATACTTCAATAGAATCATTTATATTTTCATTAAATTTTTTCACTGAAATTTTACATGAAAACGCATCAATAATAAAATTTGGGGATTTCAAAGTAGTAATAATAACATCACAAGATTTAATCTTCCTTGTGATGAGCAAAGGAAATGAATCAGATGCATCACTTAGGAAACAGCTAACAATAGTGCAGAATTTATTTGATCTCGCTTTTTGGAAAGCAATTTCTTGTAAATGTTTCATTAAATAGAAGTAGAATTCCAATTCAAGCTCAACCGAAAATGAGAGTTCTAATTGATGCCTTAATAAACCTCAGTAACAACCATCAGCATTTCTTGGTTCATGCGGTTCACAAGATCGAAAAGCAAAATTTGGCAGAAACTATTAAGGAAAAACTACTTCCAATAATTCAAGAAAATGAATCAATTATTCAAATACTTTTTTTTGTGGATACAAAATTATTGATTCAATTGAATTCAAATCACAAACCAAGAATCAAAATTTCATCAGAAGATATTTTCCCTCTTGCTGATTTATATCCATGCTGTTCTTGACTATGAACAGCTTACATCGTCAGAAAAATTCGATGATGTTCCTTTGGAAACAAGTGAAAATGAAAGTGTTGATTTTTCAAATGAAATCCCAATAAATGATTGTGATGAAGAATTATACTTTCGGCTACCAAATCATCAGCCGTTAAGAGTGTATTCGGCAAAAACAACAAGTAACACGAAGTTAGTGTTAATATTGAGACAAAATAGTTCGCTAAGCACTGAAAATCTGCGCGAAATTGCGCATCGTTTTAGATATTCAGTTCGTCATCATGTTGAATGCTTGTCAATTCCTTCATTCACTATTCTTCCTTATGTCTCAAAATATCCAGGAATTATCCACTTTATTTTTGTGGATCGCAACAGAAATAGAGTTATTGCACCTGATTTTACTTCTCTTCATGAAGTTTATAAAATAGAAACTCCAAATATTGAAAATATGTCAAAAAATTATATCAAATCAAAAGTTTGGGATCTTTCTTCTCATGCTCAAACCTTTCTTGAAAAAGGTTTTCATTCAATGATGATGAGAGTTGGTCCCTTTTTTTACTGCTATAGAATGTGGTTTGAAAACAAAGAAGGTGAAAAACTTCTTATCAATGAAAAACTACCAAGTCTTGAAAATTTAAGTCAAGAAAATAGTTTTCATATTCAAACGATCCAAAAATTATTTCGTTCAAAAAAGGTTTATTGTTATGAGATTTATACTTTATATTCTGCTGCTTTATCTTCAGAAACTGCCGCAAATTTCAATAACTGTTTAATTTCTGATTTATTTTCTTATTTTATGGATTCAAAAAATTAGTTCAATAAAAATTTTTTTCATTTTTTTCATTTTTTTCTTTTTTGAAAATGTCAAAATTTTATGCTGTTCGTGTTGGAAGACAAACTGGTATTTTTTTTTCTTGGTTAGATTGTGAAAAACAAGTTAAAGGTTTTCCAAAAGCTGTTTATAAATCATTTAAAACTTTATCAGAAGCTGAAAATTTTCTTTCAAATAATCCAAATTTATCAAAAAATCAAAATATAAATTCAAATCAAAATATAAAATCAATTCAAAATATAAATTATCAGCCAAACATTTCTATTTCAAAAATTCAAAATTTAAATTCAATTCCAAATATAAATTCAATTCCAAATTTATCAAGAAACCAAAATATAAATTCAATTCAAAATTTATCAACAAACCAAAATTTAAATTCAATTCCAAATATATCAAGAAACCAAAATATAAATTCAATTCCAAATATAAATTCAATTCCAAATATAAATTCAATTCCAAATTTATCAACAAATCAAAATATAAATTCAATTCAAAATTTATCAACAAACCAAAATAATATTCAAAATATAAATTCAATTCCAAATAATATTCAAAATTTAAAATCAATTCAAAATTTAAAATCAATTCAAAATTTAAAATCAATTCAAAATTTATCAACAATTCCAAATTTATCAACAAATCCAAATAATATTCAAAATATAAATTCAATTCCAAATAATATTCAAAATTTAAATTCAATTCAAAATTTAAAATCAATTCCAAATTTATCAACAAATCAAAATAATATTCAAAATATAAATTCAATTCCAAATAATATTCAAAATATAAATTCAATCCAAAATTTAAATTCAATTCAAAATTTATCCAAAATAAGACCTGAAAAAAAAAGAAAAGAAAATGAATTCCTTGAAGTATTTACAGATGGAGCTTGTCAAGCAAATGGAACAAAAAGAGCAAAAGGAGGAATAGGAATTTTTTGGAAAGAAACTCAAGGCAAGTTATTTATTCTCAAACAAAACAAAAATATAATAACTTAAAATTGAAATAAAATTAATATTAATAGGTCTTAATTTGGAAAATGTTTCAAAACCACTTGAAAGTAAAAAAAAAATTATTTTTGAAAATTAAAAAAAAATTAAATTCAAAATGAAAAAAATAGAAAAACAAACAAATAATTCGGCAGAACTTACTGCAATTTTAGAAGCAATTAAAATGTGTCCAAAAAATAAAAATCTTAATATCTTTTCAGATTCTCAATATTCAATTAATTGTATTACAAAAATGGAGTAAAAAATGGAAGAAAAATAGATGGAAAACTACAAAAGGAAACAAAGTTGAAAACAAAGAATTAATTCAAGAAATTTTAAATGAAATATCAAAACATTCTGGAAAAATTAAATTTACTTATGTTGAAGGTCACAATAATGATTTTGGAAATGAAATGGCAGATTTTTTAGCAAAAAAAGGTGCTTTTGAAAATAGAAAAGAAAAATAGAAAAATAATTTTTTTTGTTCCACTTTTTTTTTTAATAAAAATAGAAAAATAATATTTTTTTTTTGTTTGTTTGTTTATTTGATTTTGTTTTTTTTTATTAAAATCCCCAAAATTTTATTGTTCCATCTTCACTATAAGTAACTAATAATGATTTTTGTGGATGATGAACAATTCCAACAACTTCTTTTTCATGACCAATAAATTGATGTTCCAAATTATTTGTAATTAAACTAAAACAAAAAATAGTTCCCGATTCATCAACAGCATAAATCCAAGTTCCTTTAGCAGAAACACAAGCAGCAACAAAATCTTTTGGTTGATTAGTCTTTATAGTTGGAGATGAAAAAATTTGTGAAATGGATCCACTTTGATCAATAATGAACAAATGAGGAGAACGATTACAAACAAGAATTTTGCCTTTTTTTTCAGGAATAAATTGAATTGAATAAAGAGTTGCATCATCTTTTGCTTGTAATTCCAACGTATTAAGATCCATTCCTTTTATCTTCTCTTGATCAACCTGTGCCAATTTTGGAAGATGGAAAATTGACAAACATTGTTCTGATTTGATGTCCCAAATCCTAATTGATCCATCACTTGATCCACTGAGCAAAATTGTTCCACTTTTTGGAATAAGAATTGAATTTACAAACGATTGATGTCCTCGAAATTCTTTTAGTTTGTTTCCTGATCTTAATCCATGAGAACGAATTAAAGAATCAAAAGACCCACTCATAATCTCTAATTTTTCTGATAAAATTTCAAGACAAGTTATTCCTTGTGAATGAGCAGTTGGAATTTTTTTTAACAATTTTCCAGTTTCTATTGACCAAATCTAAAAAAGAAAAAAATAAAATTTTAAAAGAAAAAAGCAAAATTTAAAAAAAAGCAAATAAAAGTTCCAAATTCAAAATTTTTTACTTTTATTTCCCCATTTTGTGATCCTGATGCTAATAATTTACTATTATTACTAAATGCTAAACTTAATATTGCTGAATCATGTTTCATTAATCCATTTTCTTGAAATGCTAAATCGGGATGAATTTTGGCAATTTCAGGATCCCAAATCTCAATAAAACCTTGAATAGATCCAGTTGCAAAATATTTCCCGTTTGGAGAAAATAAAGCTTTTTCAGGATAAGAATTTTGGAACTAAAAAAAATAAATAAATCAATCAAATCAATTTAAATGGAATAAAAATTAAATAAAAATCTTATTATTTACTTTTGATAGAATCAATAAATTTATCAGTACATTTTTCAACTTCTTCTGATAATCCAAAAACTTTTCCCTTGTTTGTGTTGTTGTTTTTCCATGAAAAGATCAAAAGGTCCTTCAATTTGACTTAATTGATAATGCTCATGTTGAAATTTCATTGATTGTTCAAGTAAAACAAGTAATCGAGAAGGTTGACCTTCTGTTAAATAAGAAGAAACTCCTAAAAAAAAAAATTGAATTATTTTTTAAAAAAGAAAAAAAAGTGGAACAAAAAAAGTGGAACAAAAAAAAATTTTTTTTTTGGATAAGAATAAAATGGAAATTAATAAATAAATACTATGAGAAAGTGTTGCTCTTCTTTTCTCACGAGTGATTCCTTCAGGATAAAAACGATTGAAGTGAGAAATTTGGTTCATTAATAATCTGTTTCAATTTAACAAATCTTTCTGGCGAATTTTCATACATAATTTTCATTGGTTTTGTTGATGAAAGAATACTATTTGCCAATTCAAGTTCTTGAAGTTCAGCAAGTTCTAAAACAATTTGTTCGTTAAGATCAAATAGTAAATCGGTTGGTAAAGTTAATCCACTTAACATTTTAAGTACATCATCCCATTTTCCTTCTTGAATTGATAATGTGATTTTATCAACGGAATTCACTATATTTAAATATACTCCTGTTTCTTCTTGAATTGCTTGAAATGATTTAGGAAGATTATTCTCTTTCATAAATTGAAGAATCAATTTAATAACACTTTAATTTTTGATTTTTAATTTTTAATTTTAATTTTTAATTTTAATTTTAATTTTAATTTTTAATTTTAATTTTAATTTTAATTTATTTTTATTTTAATTTTAATTTTTATTTTTAATTTTGATTTCAATATTAATTTTTACTCTCCAGAATCTATTTCCATTAAATTAAAAAAAATGAAAAAAATGAAAAAAATGAAAAATGAAAATTTCATTTTTTTTCTTTTCAAAAAATAAATTATGTTCAATCAAAATAATTTATCCTTTTTTTTTGGAAGAAATCAAGCACCAATCCTTTTTAAAAATGAATCAAAGAAAATAAAAAAACCAAAACAATTTAAATTTGAAAATGGAGAATTAAAACTTTTAAATAACGAAATAAATCTAATTCCAATTAAAGTCGAATATATAGAACCAGAAAAAATATTTTACAAATGTGAACCACTTGAAAATCAAAATCAAATTGAAAATCAAAATGAAATTGAAAATCAAAATGAAAATCAAAATCAAATTGAAAATCAAAATCAAATTGAAAATCAAAATCAAAATCAAAATGAAAATAAAAATGAAACTGAAAATCAAAATCAAATTGAAAATCAAAATCAAAATGAAAATCAAAATGAAAATGAAAATGAAAATCAAAATCAAAATCAAATTGAAAATCAAAATCAAAATCAAAATGAAAATAAAAATGAAACTGAAAATCAAAATCAAATTGAAAATGAAAATAATCAAAATCAAAATGAAAATCAAAATCAAAATCAAATTGAAAATAAAAATGAAACTGAAAATCAAAATCAAATTGAAAATCAAAATCAAAATCAAAATAAAAATCAAATTGAAAATCAAAATGAAAATCAAAATCAAATTGAAAATGAAAATGAAAATGAAAATGAAAATGAAAATGAAAAACAAATTAAACAAATTTCATCATGTTATTTTTCAACAATTTTCCTTTTTAAAAATGGAAAAGCAATAGAATATTTAAGTAATGAATATTCAAATCAAAATCCTCAAAAAATCCAAATTGAAAATATTCAAAAAGTATCTGTTGGTTTTCGAAATGAAACTATTTTAACAATAGAAGGAAATGTATTTGCCAAAGGAAAAGATATTAATTCAAAAAATCCAAATGAATTTATCAATATTTCATCATTAATTGAAGATACAAATGATAGAATAATTCAAGATATTGTTTCTGGATCTTTTTCAATTTACTTATTAACTTCAAATCAAAATGCTTATGGAATTGGTTTAAATAATTTTGGCCAACTTGGTTTTGATTCTGAAACACTTAAAGAAACAAAAAACCAATTTTAATAATGAAAAATGTTTCTAAAATATCTTCAGGAAATTCTTCACATCATGTTTTTCTTTTAAATTCAAATCAAGAATTATTTGGATGCGGATATAATCAATTTGGTCAACTTGGATTAGGAGAATCAAGAAAAGAAGAAGAAAAAATCCAAAAATTAACCAAAATCCAAAATATTCCAAAAGGTAAAATAATTGATATTCAATGTGGATTTCCCATTCAATAATGCTGATTGAAAATGAAAATCCAAAAAGAAAACTTTATTCATGTGGAAATTATCATTATAATGGACTTGGCAAAGAAGGAGATACCTCCTATGAATTTGCACTGAAAATCAAATCTTT
>JAPDFW010000052.1:0-39306 GCA_028826165.1 Anaeramoeba ignava
GTTTAATTTTTGTAAGGATAATTGATAAATTTTATGAAATAAATTTGATTCTTGTTTTTCTTGTTTTCCTTGTTTTTCTTGTTTTCTTTTTCTTGTTTTTCTTGTTTTTCTTTTTCTTGTTTTTCTTGTTTTTCTTTTTCTTCATAAATCTGATCAAAAGGAAGAAGAAATGTATCAATTGTTTTAAAATCTGGATTTAAATCATCTAAATAATATATTTCCCATTTTTCTTCAAAACAAATTCGGAATGTTTGATTTTCACTTGATGAAAGATGAACAAAAAGAATAATAGTTTGTCTTTCTTTTTTCTCAAAATTTTCATTAGATTCAATTAAACTTTTAATATGTTGAAATGATTTCATAATGTTTTTATCTGAAGATATTTCGAATTGAATGAAAATTGCTTTTTTATTTTCTTCTTTTAAATGAGAATTAATTGAGTTATTAAAATCATCTGTTTTCCCAAAATTTGTAATATTGATTATTGTGTAATTTTTGGTTTCATTTTTATAAAAGTTCTCTAAATCAAATGGTGGTGAATTTGTTAAAATAATCAAATTATTTTCCTTTTCATTTTCCTTTTTTGATATTTTATCAAGTAAATCTTTTAAATCTGATGCTGTGTTTTGACTATAATTATCCAAATCTTTTTGAAGTGTTTCTTCAAATTCATTTAAATGATGATGTTCTTGTTTTTGTTGTAAATGTTTTTTAAGATGAATCATTGTTCCTAATTTAGCAATTTTATGCCAATAATCTTGATGAGGAATTGTTTTATGTTTTGTTAATTTTGATTCTTTTTCTTGTAATTTGAATGAAAGAGAAGAAATTAAATCAGGATGGAAACCTGCTAATAATTGTGATGTTTTTGTTGATGTTATTTTTTTGATTCTTCCAAAATAATTTTGGATTTCTTGTTGATAATTTTTCCCTATCTCACTAAGAAAATCATTTGAAGTAACAAGTTGCTTTTCAAATCGATTTAAAATTGCTGGTGATAAATCTGTATAAGCTCTTTCTTTAGGCATAATAACAACAATTCTTGATGTTGGATTAATAAATACTCTTGTTGTTGATGCTCCAAAACTTACATTTGAAATATATTTATTCCCAATAACTGTATATTTTTGATTTAATACATCATATAATGGTTCAAATAATTGTTCTTGATTGCATAAAACAATAATATTTG
Organism: Anaeramoeba ignava; assembly: GCA_028826165.1. NCBI lineage: Eukaryota > Anaeramoebidae > Anaeramoeba > Anaeramoeba ignava. Next base: position 1,193 of record JAPDFW010000052.1, read on the forward strand.
TATCAGCAATTAAATTGGCAACATTTTTCAAATCATGATAAGTTTGAATTTCTTTATCTTCATTGAAATATGATCCATATAAAAGTTTAATGTTTCTTTCTTTAACATCTTTTTTCAATTTTTCAATAATTAATGGAAGAATTGCCATTTCTTCACAAATTATCATTATGTGTCTTGATTTTATTTTTTGTTCATTTGGATTAATTTCTAAATTATCAGTAATTAGATTCATTGTTGATTTTTTTTCCATTATATTATCATTCCAATAACCATATTTTTTTAATAATGGTTTGGATAATCTCATCAAAAAATTGTTTAGGTGCTCCTCCAAAATTTCTGAGAAATGATTGAAAAACAATTTCTAAAATTTCTTGTTTTGAGCATTTCTTTTTTCTATCTTTCTCTTTTTTATCTTTCAAATCATATCCAATCATTTTAATTAAATAATAAAAATCTCTTAATCCAAAGAAATTTTCCCTAATTATTCTTTCTTCACTTTCTTCAGTTTTTTTGATTTTTTTTTGTTGTGCTTGAAATATTTCAAGATAAATTTCTGCAAAATTTTCTGGTATTTTGATTTCTTTTTTACTTGGTTTATAAATTGATGAAATGAAAATTGATTCAAAAATTGTTTTTCCTGTTTCTTTTAATCCTTCTTTATCTGGATCATTTCTTTGAAGGAATATTCCTCGATTTGTTTTACTTGCATCAAGTTTCCAATTTGAAATTGCAATAACTGGGAATTTGTCTTCATCTCTTCTTGCATCTTGATCAGATAATTCAAGTTCTTTATGTAATACTTTTAATGGGAATTCTGGATTCATTTCTGCAAGTGCAACTTCATCTAACAAAACAACTGGAACATTTTCTTTTCTTTGATATTGAAATTCTTGAAATTCTTGATTTTCTTGATTTTCTTGATTTTTAAATTTTCTAAATAGTCTTTTTGTTGTTGTTGATATCTTCTTGCTTGTTCAAATATTTTTTCTATAGCTCTTGGTGTTGTTTGAGGTGAACATTGTAATGGGAAAACTCGAATTCTTTTAAGTTTTCCTTTTCTAACATATTCATTATTTGATGAATTACTTAACCAATTCTTTAAAATATCGATTGATAATGATTTTGAAGTTCCTAATTTAATTTTAATTTTAATTTTAATTTTAATTTTAATTTAATTTTAATTTTAATTTTAATTTTAATTTTAATTTTAATTTTAATTTTAATTTTAATTTTAATTTTAATTTTAATTTTAATTTTAATTTTAATTTTAATTTTAATTTTAATTTTAATTTTAATTTTAATTTTAATTTTAATTTTAATTTTAATTTTAATTTTAATTTTAATTTTAATTTTAAATTTAATTTTAATTTTAATTTTAATTTTAATTTTAATTTTAATTTTAATTTTAATTTTAATTTTAATTTTAATTTTAATTTTAATTTTAATTTTAATTTTAATTTTAATTTTAATTTTAATTTTTAATTTACCTGGTTTTCCAATTATGAATAAAGGAATTTTGGTTTGAATACAAATAAATTCAACTAATAAATTTTCTGTTAATGCTTCATTTGCTGCAATTGCTTGTGATTTTAAATATGATTTATCATCAATATTCCTAAAGAATTGTGTTCTGAGTTGATTTATAGCTTCTAAAAATTCATTTGTTGTTGTTGGGAATGCTGGTTTAAGATTTTGAAAAAATGGAGTAATTTTAATATCTTGCAAAATATATGAATAATAATCTGATCTTAAATTAACTGAAAATCTACATCCATAACTTATAAAAATTGATAAAATAATTCCAATCATCATTTTCCTTTTTTTTTGTTGAAATTTAGATTGCTTCCATTGCTCTAAATTCTTCAGGATCAATAAAAAGGTTAAGTGTTAAATCATCATTCAAAAGATATTCCCAAATTTTAAGTGTTCTTGCTGCATCTCTAAGTGAAATTGAACTTTTTGTATCAAATGATTTTAATTTTGCAAATTGATGTGATTTGGAAAGTAAATGCTTATAAAGTTCAATTGATTCATTAATTTCATCTTGAATAAATCCCCAATTATTCCTAAATTTTTGTTTAATCATTTCATTTAAATAAAGTTTTTCACTTTCATCATCAAGTGATCCAAAATCAAAAATATGATCAAAAAATGAATCAGGAATTTCTCTGAACTCGATAAACAGCTTTTTGTAATTTTTTAACTTCTTTTGATCTTTCTCCATAATCAAAAATTAAGTTTAATTCGAATCCAAATTCTTTTTGATTTTCATTTTGATTTTCATTTGATTTTGATTTTCATTTTGATTTTGATTTTGATTTTGATTTTGATTTTGATTTTGATTTTCATTTTCATTTTGATTTTCATTATCATTTTCAATTTCATTTTCATTTTCATTTTCATTTTCATTTTCATTTTCATTTTCATTTTCATTTTCATTTTCATTTTCATTTTCATTTTGATTTTGATTTTGATTTTGATTTTGATCTGCTTTTGCTTCGGCTTTTCTATAAGGATTTGCAATTGCAATAAATTGAAATTCTTTTGGAACTGTTTTTCCTTTATAAATTCTATCAAAAATTAAATTCTTCATTAATGAAATACATTCTTTGGAAGCTGTATTAAATTCATCAAAAAGAAATATTTGTGAGTTATTTCCATTTCTGTTTTCTAACTTTTCTTCAATTATTTCACTTATCATTTCTTCTGTTGTTCCTCCATGAATATCTAAAATGTTTAAAGGTTTTCCAAGTAAATCTTTAAATAAAAATTTGATTAATCTTGTTTTTCCACATCCTGTTTCTCCTAATATAATAACTGGTAATCCTGAAGATAATCTTTGTTGAATTAAAACACATTTGATAAAATTATCATTTGTTAATCTATAATTTAAACTATTGATAATATTTGGTAAAATAAGTAATCTATTTTGTGCATCTCCAATTTTTAAAAGGAAATTTAAATTTTCTTGAATTGAATATTGATTTTCTGTTGAAATCGGTCCAAATGTAACATTTCTCCCTCTTAATTTACTTTGTATTTCTTCAGAAAAAAATGGTTTTGTGATTTTATTTTGAGAAAGAACTTTAAAATAATCAATTGGTTGTTCTCTTTGACTTCTTGAAAAAGCTACAATTTGTGAATCTTTCATTTTTTCATCCCATGATAAAGATGTTGTAAATTTATTACATTTAGATTCTTTTTCAATACTTTCAGTTGAAGAAAATGATCTTTTATTAATTGTAAATATTGTTTCAATTATTAAATCTGAAGTTAAATTTCTGAATTCTTGAGCCATTTCTCTTTTATTTTCAAATAATCTTGTTGCCCTCGGATAAAAATCATTCCAATCTTTAATTGATTTAATATAAAATCCAAATAAATTCCAAAAATTGTTTAATAACATAAAAGTTGCTTCATTTTCATTAATTCTATTAATTTCAAGAGTTTTATCAAATAATTGTTTTAGATTATAATTTGGATTTAGTAAAACTTCGTCTCTTCTTGCAAAATTTATATTATTAAAATTTTGTTCTTTTTGGTTTAAAAAATTTGAACAAATCATGATATTTTCATTAATATTTTGAATAATAATTTGGTTTTCATCAATTTCATATTTATATTTGCAAATAGTTTCTGAATCTGTTTTGCATTCTTTTTGTTCAATAAATTTAAGAGATGGGAAATATTTTAATCCAAATTCAGAATCTTTAACTCGTGAACTTGGTATTTCAAAATAAAACAAGTGTTTTTCTGGTTCAAAAATGAAAGTAGAATCAGCATGTGAACATCTTTTATCTTCAATATTTCCAAATATTAATAATAACCAAATTAACTCAGCTGTTTCATTTCCAACAGAATAAGCTAAATCAAAATGGAAACATTTTCTTGAATTTGATGATTTTTGTTCTTCTTCTATTAATTTTTGTATTAATGATTTTGGATCATCTTCTCGAATATCAATATGGCAATATTTATATGGATTTTTTTTATTTTTTGTTTTGGAATTGATTTCAAATAATTCTTTTCTAATTTGGAATGTTTTACCAGAACCTGCTAATTTTGAAATGAATACTTTCATTTTGTCAGATCTTTCTGGAAATTTCTCTTCCCATTCTTTTTGAATAAATCTTATTTGTTTTGATATTTTTGTTTCTTGATCATCTTTATTCTTCTTTTCTGCTTTTTCCAATTTAAATTCATTTTGAATTTGATCTTGTTTTAAACTTGTGAAGAAAGAACTCAAATAATTTCTTGTTTCATTTGAATTTTCTAATGAAAATAACATTATTGATTTTTGTTTTGCTTGTGAATTATGTCTTCTTGTTGCTTTAAGTTTTGAAATCAATTTTTTTTGTAATGTTTTAGAAAGTTTATGAGGGAAAATAATTGAAAATAATTGATCATCAATTAATGTTTGTGATTTTTTAAATAAAATAATAAATCTGGAAATATCATCTTCAGTTGTGTTTTTGTTACAAAAAAGAATTTGTTCTTTTGTTGGGAATTTTTTTGTGTATTTGAGATATAATGTTGTGAGAAATTCATAAATTTCCATTTCTTTTTGAATTTGAATAACAAATATTGGTTCTTGATTTTGTGGTGGCCAATTTGTGGAAAATAATTTTTGAAGTTCATTTTGTGATTTTGATTGCTTTTTTCTTGCTTGAATATCTGTTAATTTTCTTTTGAAAGAACGGAAATCTTTTGATTCATCATTTTTATCTCTTTTCCATTTAAAATTTTCATCTATTCCCAATAAATCAAGAGATGATTTTATTTTTTCAATTTCTTTTTCTTTTGATTTTTTTGATTTAAGTGCATTATAAATTTCTTTAATTTGATCAAATTGACTTTCAAGTTTTTGATGTAATTTTTGAATAAATAATTTAAAATCTTCTTCTTCTTTTTCATTTCTTTCCCATTTAAATTCTGAATTAGTTTTTGATAAATGAAGAATTGGTTCAATTTTTTTAATTTCATCTCCATTATTTGATTTAAGAGAATTGTAAATAATTTTGATTTGATCATAAGAATAAAAGAAACTGTAAAAATATTTTGTAGTTACTTCTGTTTCAATTTTTGTCCATTCCTTTTTCAATTTTTTCATTTCATCAATTATATTTTGCAAATTGACTCTTGATTTAATTTCATTTTTAATAGAATAGCCTTTAATGAATTTAGGATGAATTGATTTCTTGAAATGATCGAATAAATTAATCATTTCTTGTATAAGTGGAATATAACCAGTAAATCTTTGTACTTTTTATCCTTTTTCTTCATTTTCAAGTAATAGCATATTAATATCAACAAAATCTTGAAAAGAAAATTTATTTTGATCATTTTTCTCTTTTAATTTAAAAATTTCGCATTCAAATTCAATTTCATCTTTAATTTCAAATTTAAATGTTTTATTGGAGTTAGATAAAATATTTTCTAAATTTTTGGATGCTTTTTTTTTAGGTGTTTCAAGTTTTTGTCTGATTAAATCAATAATTTCTGGTAACGAAATGAAAATTTGTTTAATAGTTCTTGATTGTTGATCTTGATTAAATCCAAGTGATAATTTCTCTTTCCAATTTTTTTCATTTTCTTTGATTAAATTAATTAAATTGCTTAAAGTTGTAATTTTTGATTTTTCTTCTGATAAAAATTTTTCAAGTCTACTTCTAATATAATCAAAAGGTGCTTCAAAAATAAAAAACTCTTCATCAATCAATTCCATTACATTACTCCAATCGTCTGTATTATCTTTCATAAAATTGAATAATTGATCATTGAAAATTGGAACACCATCTCTTACTTCTTTTATAGGGAAAATATCTGAAAGGAATGAAAAAAATTCTGGATTTAAACCTTGAATAAATTTTTGATAAAGGTTATAAAGTGATTCAACATCCTTTAAAGTTTTATTTTCTATTGATTTTCCAAAAATTGATTTAAATTCTTCAAATTCTTTATCTTTTAATTCAAATTTTTCACAAAAGTGAATAAAAACTGGATAATTTTTATCGAATTGGCGAAGTATTTTATATTGTTTGAGAATTTCTGATTTGAAATTTCCATTAGTTGCTAAGTTTAATAATTTAACTTCTTCATCAATATCTTCGTCACTCATGCCTAAATCAATATATTTTTCAAGTTCTCTGAATGTAAACAATTGTTGAACAAATTTGTTTAGAATTTTATTTAATTTTTCATCTGAATTTTTGATTGTTTCAATAATATTTATTGTTTCTTGTTGATTATATAGTTTTTTCCAAACTAATTGAACCCATTTGCTGTGAAAAATTTGATTATAAATTGACATTCTTTCAATTATTTCTTTTGAAATTCCAAAAAAATTAATTGCATCTTTGAGTTTTACTTGAGGTGCATTTATGATTTTTGTTTTTAAATCAGGTTTTGTTGGTTTATTATCGATATAACTATTGATAAAATTTTTAATGATTTCTTTTTGTTTTTCAAATAGTTCTACAATTATTTTTTGGAGTTTCCAAGTCAAATTCAGGAAATAATTTTAAAAGAAGATTTATAAAAAATTCATTAGGAATTGATTTAAATTCTTGAATTGTTATTTCTTGTTTATCAATATAATTTTTGATTTCTGTGGTATCTTGATAATCTTGATTTAATTGAGAAAATGGTTGTTGAGAATAAGGTGGATTAAATTTTTGATTAAGTTCCATTAAATATATCCATAATTCTAATGAATTTTTTTCAGATATATAATTAAATTTTTCAACTAATTTAAGAACTTCGTTAGTATTGTTTGATATAAATTTGATTGATGGATTTTGTTCTATTAACAATTTCCAGGATTGTATTTCAATTTCTTTTGGTAATTTATTTAAATATTCTTCTGGAAATGTTCTGTTATTAAGGATTTCTGTATATTCTTCAATTAAAAATTTTGCAATTATTCTGTAAAAATTATTTGGAATTTGATTGTTTGGGAATATTTTATTATCAATAGCTTCTTTAATTGGTTCTTTGATATTTGATTTGGGATTATTAAAATGATTTGAAGGAAAATGAATAATTTGTTGCTCTTTGTTTTTATCTAATTTTTCTAATTTTTCAATAAGAGGGTTAAAAGGTTTCCAAAGTTGAATAAATTCAATAAGTGATTGTATTTCTTCTAATTTATCTTTGATTTTTTCAAGGATATTGATCAATAAATCAAAGGGAATTGTTTCTATTTTAATCATTTCATCTAAATTTTGGAAAAATGAATTATAATTTTGATTTGATTTTTGCACAAATTGTTCCATTAATGAGCTGATTGGATTTTGAAGTTGATTTGGATTTTGAAATTGATTTTGATTTTGAAATTGATTTGGATTTGTTTCAAAAAAGAAGTAATGAAAAATTTCCTTGAAAGCATTTTTGATGTTTGGATTGAATTGGAATTGAGGAATCTGAATATTATATAAATATAAAATGGGAATATATTTAACAATTAATATAATCTCAATTTTGTCTTTGTGATTTGGAATTTGAAAGAAAGTTGTTTGGAATAAATTTTTGATTTCATCTTTGAAAATTTCATCATAAACATGTTTGAAATTATTGATGAGAAGAGGATTAAATATATCTGGAATAAGTTCAAATTGATTTAAAAGGATTAATTTGAAGACTTTATGTTTATCTGTTTCATCTTTTAATTTTGGATTTTTCTTGAAATAATCTAAAACAATTTCTTTTTGAATCTTTAATAATGTAAGATTTTGTTGAAAACCTCTCACCATTTTTCCAATTTGTAAATGGTTTGTATCAAAAGAAAGCAGAATATCAAGAAAAATAGGTTTTGCTTCTTCAGAGAATTGATTTGAATTTTTTCCATATCCAAAATTTTTTCCATATTCAAAAAAAGCAAGAGGAAATGGATTTGATTGAGTTTCTCTTTTGATTAAATCACCAAAATTAATTAAATTGACATTGTAGATTGAAGATTGAGGTTTAATAAAGATGCATAAATTCGACTTGTCTTCAGTTGTGTAATCTATGTGTTTAAATTCTGATGATTTTGATTTGTTTTGGTTGTTAAGAATGTCTTTGTGGATAATAACAAAATAGAAAGGAGTTTTTGATATTTTGTTTGAATAAAGGTTGAGATACCAATTTGATTCATTTTGATTTAATTGATTCATTGGATGAATTTCATTTTCTTTTTGATTTTGATTTTGCATTTGGAATTGATTTTGCATTTGGAATTGATTCTGCATTTGGAATTGATTTTGCATTTGAGATTGATTTTGCTTTTGAGGAATAACAATCAAAACTTGTTCTTCTTTTTCTTTCTCTTTAGAATCAATAAAAAGATGGACTGCAATAGTGTCTTGTTTTAAATGATTTGTGTTCATTTTATTTTTTATTATTATTTTTTTTTGTATTTTAATTAAAAAAACAAAAACAAAAAATAAAAAAATGAAAAAAAATTTTTTTTTTTTTTGTTTATTCTTTTTTTTTTTTATTTATTTGCTTATTTTCCTTTTTTTAATTAAATTTTTTTTTTAATTTTTATTTAATTAAATTTTATTATATTTTAGATTATTTTAGATTATATTTTTAAAATCAGACAAGTTTTGATCATTTTAATTAATTATTTAATTAAATTTTTTTTTTTTCTTCTTTTCTTTTTTTTTTATTTTAATTTTTTCCTCTTTTTTTTTTTACTTAATTCTCTTTTTTTTTTTTTTTTTTTTAATCACTATCTGAACCCCAACTTTTATCATCAAAATTTTCTGTATTTTCTTTAATAAATTCTTCACATTTATCTTTAAAATTTTTAATATATTTTCCAATTAAATTTTGATTTTCTTTTTTAAAATATTTTTCAATTAAATCTTCAATAATTTTATTTGGATCATCTTTTTCTTTAAAAAATTCTTTTTGAAAAAGATCAAAAACGTTTTCAAATAAATTTTTAGTTTTTTCTTCTTCAATTTCTTGAGAATAATTGAATAAAAGTTTTTGAATAGAATTTAAATTTAAATTTTTGAAACAATTAATAATTGCTAAAGAAAATTGAATCCATTCTGAAAAGTTTTGTAACTAAAAAAAAAAAAAGTGGAACAAAAAAATAAAAAGCAAAAAAAAAGCAAAAAAAATTTTTTTTTAAGTACTTTTGATGAAGTAAAAAATTTAAATTGATTCTCAATTAATAAATGAACTTTTGATTCTCTTTTCCAAATTTGTTCTTCTTTTTTTTCATTTGGATTGAATTGAATAAATTTTTCAATATTATTAATTTCTTCCAAGACAAAAGAAACTGGACTTGCTTCAATTTGATTAATTAATAAACAAGAATTATCATCAATATTTGCGATTATTTCTTCATCTTTTATTTTTATTTTGAATTATTTTTATTTTTAAAAATTAAAAGAATAAATTCATTTGAAAATCAATTTTTTTTTTGATTTTTAATTTTTACTTTTTGAATTTTTGCTTTTAATAAAATTTAATTTTGATAAAATTGAACGAATTTGTGAATTTAATGAAGAAATTGAAGCTCTTGAAGAATCAATAATTGTCTTATTTTATTTTTTTTACAAAAAAAAAAATGTCAAAAAAAATTAAATGAATTACTTAGTTTTTTTTTTTTACATTTGAATAAACAAAAGAGATTAAAGGAAGAATATTTCCAATTAATTTTAAAGAATTTTCTTCATTTTCTTTTCGAAAATTTTTCAAATTTTGAATTGTAATTGATAGAAATTTCAAAATATTAATCCATTCAATATCAAATCTTAGAGCAGGAATATTAATCTAAAATAAAATCAAATCAAATCAAATCAAATAAATTTATTTAAAAAAAGTATTTTTTTTTCCAATTTGTTTTACAAGTATAATTTGACAAGTAGAAAACATAAATATTAAAGCTAAATAATAATAAATTTGTGCTTGTTTTATCAAATATGCAATTTCCTCTGAATCTTTATATTCTAAACTATTCAAAAATTTCGAAATATTTTGATCATTTTCAATTGAATCCATTTGAATAAATAATTTTTCTTTTTTTTCTGAATAAGAAATTCTAAATCCAGGACAAATTTTCCCTAATTCTATATTTTTTTCAGTTCCAAAATCTGTTTTTGAAATTACTTTTGCATTGAAATCATCAGTTAAATAATCAAAAAGTTGATAATTTTGTTCTGGATCTTGAGTTTTTCCAATTATTCCAATAATTGCTATTTTTGGATCATTTTTTTGAATTGAAATTAATTGGTTTAGTTGGTTAATTTGATTGATAAGATTATTAAATGAGAAATTTTGCATTATTAATAATAATTAATAAAAAATGAAAAGAAAAAAAATGAAATTTTTTTTTTCAAAATTTTTTTTTTCATTTTTTTTTCTTTCTTTTTTTTCTTCAAATGGGAAATAAATCTCCAAAACCTTTTTATCAAGAAACTGAAAGAGGAACAACTTATCAAATTTTTGTAAATCAAAATTTGAAATGATATTTAAATTTTTTATTGCAAAACATTTAAATTAAATTTAAGCAATTTAATTTTTTTTCTTTTTTTTTTTTTCAAATTATTTACATTTTTTTAGTTGCCAAATTTATTTATTGAAAATATAAATCAAAAGCCAACAAAAATCATCAAAAATCATTTGAAATTCATGATGAAGAATTTTTTGTGTAAATTATTTAATTTAAATTATTTTATTATCAAAAAAAATTTTTTTTCATTTAAAAAATTTTTTTAGGGATTTTTGTTCAAAAAAATGTAAAAAATTTGCAAATTCAATTTTGGATTGTTTAGTTAATTCTCAAAATCCATTAAATTGTTGTAAAAAATTTGAAGAATTTCTTGAAAAAATCAAACTTGAAGAAGTAAAAATAAAATTATCAAAATGAAAAAAAAAAAAAACAATTTTTAAATTCAATTTTTTTTTATTAGAATTGGTAAATATTAAATTAGGGAAAAGAAAAAATTTAATGTCGAATGTTTTTTTATTCCACTTTTTGTTTATTTAAAAACAAAAAACAACAAACAATAAAAAAATTATTTATAAACAAAATTTTTTTCCCATTTTTCATTTTTCATTTTTTCATTTTTTTTTTTAAACACTTTAAAACAATTTAAAACACTTTTAAACAATTTTAAACAATTTTAAAACACTTTAAAACACTTTAAAACACTTTTAAACCATTTTAAAACAATTTTAAACACTTTTAAAACACTTTAAAACACTTTAAAACACTTTAAACAATTTTAAAACACTTTTAAAACACTTTTTAAAACAATTTAAAAAATTTTAATAAATAAAACAATTTTAAAACTTTTAAAACACTTTTAAAAATAAACAATTTTAAAAATTTAAAACAATGTCTTCTTTAAAAAAGGAAAAATAAATTAAGACAAAAATCATTTAAAAACACAAAATCAAAAAAATAAATAAACAATAAAAAAAAAATAAAAACAAAATAAAAAGGAAAAATAAATTAAGACAAAAAATCATTTAAAAACACAAAATTTGAAAAATAAAATCAAAACAAATAAAAATCAAAATCAAATTGAAAATCAAAATCAAAATCAAAAATCAAATAAAAATCAAAATCAAAATAAAAATAAAAATCAAAAATCAAAATCAAAATCAAAATCAAAATCAAAATGAAAATCAAAATCAAATTGAAAATCAAAATCAAAATCAAAAATAAAAATCAAAATAAAAATCAAAATAAAAATCAAAAATAAAAATAAAAATCAAAAATCAAAAATCAAAAAATCAAAATCAAAATCAAAATCAAAATCAAAATCAAAAATCAAAATAAAAATCAAAATCAAAATCAAAAATAAAAATAAAAATAAAAATCAAAATCAAAAATCAAAATCAAAATCAAAATCAAAATCAAAATCAAAATCAAAATCAAAATCAAAATCAAAATCAAAATCAAAATCAAAATCAAAATCAAAATCAAAATCAAAAATCAAAATCAAAATCAAAATAAAAATCAAAATCAAAATAAAAATCAAAATCAAAATAAAAATCAAAATCAAAATCAAAATCAAAATCAAAATCAAAATCAAAATCAAAATCAAAATCAAAATCAAAATCAAAATCAAAATCAAAATCAAAATCAAAATCAAAATCAAAATCAAAATCAAAATCAAAATCAAAATCAAATTCAAAATCAAAATCAAAATTCAATTTCAAAATCAAAATCAAATTCAAAATAAAAATCAAAGCAAGAAAAAAATTTCTTATTCAAAACAAGAATTACTTCAACTTTTTATTCCAAATCAAAAAAAACCAAATACTTTTATTGATATTGATGGTGTTACAAGCATTCAACCCTTTGAACCAGTTTCATTCAATAAATTTAAATTATTAGATAATGAAATTATTAATAGTTCAATTCCAATTTTAACTAGAAATGAAAAATATTTAGAATCTTCATTTTTCATGAATTCTTCACCTCTTATTTCATCAACTGATTTTCAAAAAAAACAAGCTCAATATCTCCAAAATTTTAATTTTACAAAAAATTCAATTGATAATACTCAAAATATTATCAGTAGTCTTTCTTTAAAACAAAAATCTCCAGATAAATTATTTTCAAAAGAAAAAAATCAAATTCAAAATCAAATTCAAAATCCAAATTCATTTCAAATTCAAAATCAAAATCAAAAAATTCCTTTTTTTCCTTCAATTCAATTAAAAGAAAATAAATGGTTTTATATCGATTTATCAAATTCAATTCAAGGTCCTTTTTCGCAATCATCAATGAGAGAATTTTTGGAAAATGGGTTAATATTTCAAAAAACATTAATTAAGAGAATTAATGAAGAATATTTCCGTTCAATTGATTCTATTTTTCCAAATTTATCAAATGCTTTTTTAAATAGTTCAAATTTAACTGAAAATAATAATAATAATATTAACAAAGAAAAAAATAATCAATCTCAATTATTTCCAACAAATTATTCTCAAATTTTAACTCAAAATCCACAAAATAATCAAAATCAATTTTTTCCAAATTTTTCTAATTTTGGAAGAAAAAATATTATTGAAAAAAATCAAAATCAACAAAATGAAAGCATTAATGATTTGATGAACAAAATAGGTTTTGGAAATCCATTAAAATCTTTAAGGAATCAAAATTCCAATCCAAATTCATTTCCTTATTCATTTCCAAATAATTTAGATTCTTCTTTTTATAAAGAAAAATCAAATTTTTCAAATCATTACATTTCAAATATTCAATCCCAAAATTTCTTTCTATCTCCTCAAAAAAAACCAAAACGCGATGATAATAATAATAATAATAACAATAATTATTATCATTTTAATTTGGAAAAAGAAAAAAGCAAATTATAAATAAAAAAAAACAATTCTCAAAATTTATTTTTTTTCATTTTTTTCATTTCAATTTTTTAATAAAATGGAAAATTATTCTAATTTAGAAAAACTTTCAAATGATTTAAAGAATTTATTTCAAAATCCAAAATCCAAAAAATATTCCGAAAACATCAAAAAATTTTATTTTAAATTTTATCAAGTTTTTTTTTTTTGAAATTCATTTTTCAAAATCAAAAATAAAAACAAAAAAAAAAAAGTGGATCATTTTATTTCTTAATTTTTTCCAAAAGGATTAGAACTATCTTGAGTTGAAATATCATTAAAAATTGATTTTTGATTATAAAAAGACCAAGAAAAATCATTCAAATTATTTTTTGCTCTTTCATTTGATTGACGATTTGGAAAATCCTATAAAAAAAAAAGAGAAATAAATAATTAAATAATTAATTAATTTAATATTAAAAAAAATAATAAGGAATTGAAATTACTCTAACATAAGAATTTTTTTCATTTAATTTTTTAATAGTTTCTTTTAATTCAGCATTTTCTGTCCTTAATTTGTCGACTTCATTTTGTAAATTTTTAATCATATTTTTGGTTCTTTCTCGACTTTCTTTTGCACTTCTTCTATTTTTCAACATTCTTCTTCTCCTTTTTTGTTCTTGAGTTAGTTCTCTAACATCTTCCTTTGATAAAACACCCCCAAGATTTATTGTTTCTCCTCTTGAATTTGTAATCCATTCATCAAAATTTTCTTTTTTATCCTCTTTTTTTGATTTTTTATCTTTTTGTGATTTTCTTTTCTTTTTTGGTTTTTGTTTTTTTTTCTTTGTTTTTGTCGAAATATTTTCATTTTGATTTTCATTTTGATTTTCATTTTGATTTTCATTTTGATTTTCATTTTGATTTTCATTTTGATTTTCTTCGTTTTCTTTTTCTAAATTTTGAATTTGCTGCAAATGAAGCTCGTTTTGAATGTTTTTTTGGATTTCCTTTTGGATTTCCTTTTGGATTTCATCTTGATCTTCGTTTTGATCTTGTGGAAATTGTTGAGTAAATTGTTCTGAATATTGAGCTGAATAATTATCAGATTGTAAATTAAAATTTTGGGGTTTTTTTTGTAAATGTGAATATTGATTTTGTTTTGGTTTGTCTTGGTCATATAATTGGGGTTGAAATTGGAAATTTTGAGCTTGGAAATTTGGGAAAATTTTCTGTTGAAATTTTTCATAATTTTTAGATTGGTAATTTTCATTTAAAATTTTTGATTGAAAATCTTGTAATTTTTCAGTTGAATTTTTGGATTGAAAATCTAATTCTAAAGGTGAATTTTTTGGAATAAATGATTCTGTTTGTAAATTTTTGTTATTTGGAGTCATTTGAGTTGAGTTTTCAATATCATCAAAAATTGTTTGATTTTCAACAATTTGATTTTCAGAATTTTCAATTTCTTCAAAATCTTCTTGAAAAAATTTGGATCTTTCATTTTCATTTTGAATTTCATTTTGAATTTCATTTTCAATTTCATTTTCAATTTCATTTTCAATTTCATTTTCAATTTCATTTTGAATTTCATTTTCTTTTAAATTTTCAATTTCATTTTCTTTTAAATTTTCAATTAAATTTTGTTTGAAATTTTCTATTAAATTATTTTCATGTTTTATTAAAAAAGAGTCATTTAATTCTTCTGTTTTTGAATTTTGGAAATGATTTGATTTAAATTCTTGTTGAGATTTTATTAAATTTTTATTAAGATTATTTTGATTTTTTGACATTATTTAAAAAGAAAGAAAAAAAAAAAAGAAAAAAATGAAAAAAAAAAATTAAAAAAAAATTAAAAAAACACGTGTAAACTCCACGTATTAAAATTAAAAAAAGGAGAAAAAAAAACAATTTTTAATTTTTCTTCTTTTTAATTTTTTTCTTTTTAATTATTTTTATTTTTTTTTCATTTTTTTTTTCATTTTTTTTCCAATATTTTTTTTATAAGAAAATTAAAATGACAGATGATTGGGATGAAGATTCAAATGTTGAACGAACTTTATTGACTATTAGAGAAAGTCATGTTTTTAAAATTCCTCCTTTACAAACTTCTCAAGGATATAGATGTAGTGAATGGGAAGGAAATCATATGTGGACTGGAAGATTAAAAGTAGTTGCAAAAGGAGAAGGTTATTTATTTTTTTCCTTTACATTATTCCCATTTAAAATTCATTTATAAAATTAAAATTTAAATTAAAATCAAAATCAAAATTAAAAATTAAAATTAAAATTAAAATTAAAATTAAAATTAAAATTAAAATTAATATTAAAATTAATATCAAAATCAAAATTAAAATTAATATTAAAATTAATATTAATATTAATATTAAAATTAAAATATAAATTATAATTAAAATTAAAATTAAAATTAAAATTAAAATTAAAATTGAAATTAAAATTAAAATTAAAATTAATATTAAAATTAATATTAATATTAAAATTAAAATTAAAATTAAAATTAAAATTAAAATTAAAATTAAAATTAAAATTAAAATTAAAATCAAAATTATCATTAAAATTAAAATTAAAATTAAAATTAATATTAAAATTATCATTAATATTAAAATTAAAATTAAAATTAAAATTAAAATTAATATTAAAATTATCATCAAAATTAAAATTAAAATTAAAATTAAAATTAAAATCATAATTAAAATTCCAAATTTAACACCAAAATTACATGTGTTTAGACTGTACAATTCGTTTAGAAGATTCTGAAAGTGGTATTTTATCCACTTTTTTTATAATGAAAATTGAATAAAATTTTTATTAATAATTGAACCGAAAAAAAAAAAAGGAAAAATATTTGCGCAATGCCCTGTTGATACATCTAATAATCAATCAGTAATTCCAGCTGTAGATAGTTCAAGATTTTTTGTTTTAAGAATTGAAGACGGAAAAGGTGAATTTTTGAATAATAAATAAATAAATAAATAATAAATAATAATAATAATGAAAAAATATTTTATCAGGGCATCATGCTTTTATTGGAATGGGATTTCAAGAAAGAACAGATGCTTTTGATTTTAATTTAGCTTTACAAGATCATAAAAAGTAAAATTTCAATCAAATTATTTTTCATTATCAAATTTAAATCAAATCTAAATTAAAATCTAAATTAAATCAAATTTAAATCAAATTTAAATCAAATTAAAATTAAATCAAAATTAAATCAAAATTAAATCTAAATTAAATCTAAATTAAATCAAAATTAAATCAAAATTAAATCTAAATTAAATCTAAATTAAATCAAATTAAAATTAAATCAAAATTAAATCTAAATTAAATCCAAATTAAATCAAAATTAAATCTAAATTAAATCTAAATTAAATCTAAATTAAATCTAAATTAAATTTAATTAAATTAATCTAAATTAAAATCTAAATTAAATCAAATTAAATTTAAATCAAAATTAAATCAAAATTAAAACAAAATCAAATCAAAATTAAATCAAAATTAAATTAAATTAAATTAAAATTAAAATTAAATTAAATTAAATTAAATCTAAATTAAATTTAAATTAAATTAAAATCTAAATTTAATCAAATCAAATCAAAATTAAACCAAAATTAAATCAAAATTAAATCAAAATTAAATCAAAATTAAATCAAAATCAAATTTAAATTAAATCAAAATCAAATCAAAATTAAATTAAAATTAAGTCAAAATTAAATTAAAATTAAATCTAAATTAAAATTAAATTTAAATTAAATTAAAATCTAAATCTAAATCAAATCAAAATTAAACCAAAATTAAATCAAATTTAAATCAAATTAAATTAAAATTAAATTAAATTAAAATTAAATCAAAATTAAATCAAAATTAAATTAAATCAAAATTAAATCAAAATTAAATCAAAATTAAATATTAAAATTTAAATCAATTTAAATCAAATTAAATTAAATTAAATCAAAATTAAATCTAAATTAAATCAATCTAAATTAAAATCTAAATTAAATCAAATCTAAATTAAATCAAATTTAAATCAAATCAAAATTAAATCAAAATTAAATCAAATTTAAATTAAATTAATCTAAATTAAATTAAATCTAAATTAAATCTAAATTAAATCTAAATCAAATTCAAATCAAATTAAATTAAATTAAATTAAATTAAATTAAATTAAAATCAAATTAAATTAAATTAAAATTAAAATTAAATTAAATTAAATTAAAATTAAATTAAATTAAATCAAAATTAAATTTAAATTAAATCAAAATTAAATCAAAATTAAATTTAAATTAAATCAAATTAAAATCAAATCAAAATTTAAATCTAAATCTAAAATTAAATCTAAATTAAATTAAATCTAAATCAAAATTAAATCAAAATTAAATCTAAATTAAATCTAAATTAAATCAAAATTAAATCAAAATTAAATCTAAATTAAATCTAAATTAAATCAAATTAAAATTAAATCAAAATTAAATCAAAATTAAATCAAATTAAAATTAAATCAAAATTAAATCAAAATTAAATCAAAATTAAATTTAAATTAAATCAAATTAAAATCTAAATTAAATCTAAATTAAATGAAATCAAATCAAAATTAAATCAAAATTAAATCAAAATCTAAATTAAATCAAATTAAAATCAAAATCAAAATCAAAATTAAATTAAATCAAAATTAAATCTAAATTAAATCTAAATTAAATCTAAATTAAATCAAATTAAATCAAATTAAATCAAAATCAAAATCAAAATCAAATTTAAATCAAAATCAAAATCAAAATCAAATTTAAATCAAAATCAAAATCAAAATCTAAATCAAAATTAAATCAAAATTAAATCAAATTTAAATTAAATTAATCTAAATTAAATTAATCTAAATTAAATCTAAATTAAATCTAAATCAAAATTAAATTAAATCAAAATTTAAATCAAAATTAAATCAAAATCAAATCTAAATCTAAATTAAATCAAAATTAAATCTAAATTAAATTAAATTAAATCTAAATCTAAATCTAAATCTAAATCAAATCTAAATTAAATTAAATCAAAATTAAATATTAAAAATAAAATTTGAATAGAGAAATTGAACGTAAAAAAAATCCTCCAAAATTTGATGGACCAACTGAGGATTTAAGTTTAAAACAAGGAGAAACAATTAGAATAAATTTATCTGTAATCAAAAAATATTTTTTTAATTTTAATTTTAATTTTAATTTTAAAACTTTTTGCAATTTATATTAAAAGGGAATGCCAACAACTACTTCGACAAAGAAAGCAAAATCAACTTCTAAAAAAATTACTTTAAAACCACCTCCTAAATTTAAGTGAATTTCATCAATATTTCTCTTTTTAATTAAATTCAAAAATTCAAAAATCAAAA
This sequence comes from Anaeramoeba ignava, assembly GCA_028826165.1. Lineage (NCBI taxonomy): Eukaryota > Anaeramoebidae > Anaeramoeba > Anaeramoeba ignava. The sequence continues at coordinate 19,881 of JAPDFW010000052.1, forward strand.
TTCAAAATTCAAAATTCAAATTCAAATTCAAATCAAACCTTTTTTTTCTTTCTCAAAAGAAAAATCAAAACCAAAAATTTTTTCTCTTTTCTATTCTTTTTTTTTTTTCTTTTTTTTAAAAAAAAAATGAAATAAAAAAAAAAGAGAAAAGAAAATTATTTTCTAAAAAGAAAAATAGTCAATTTTTTTGAGTTTTGATTTTTCTTTTTTTTTAAAAAAACGAGAAAAAAAAAAGTGGAACAAAATATTTCGTAAAATAATTTTAGAAAATAATTTTGAAAAATTTATTTTTCTTCTTTTTTTTTTTTTTTTTTTGAATTAACAAGAAATTTTGGAAAATCATTTTTTTTTTCACAAATTTCTTATCAAATTTTTTTTTGTATTTTATAATTTTTCTTTTCTTTTCTTTTTTATTTTTTTTTTTGAATGACAGATTTATTAAAAGCAATTAAAAGAATTAACACCTAAAATTGAAAAGGCATATGAAGTTGCAATTAAAATCACAGAAGAAACAAATTCAAATATAATAAGTATTGAAACAATTTTTGATCGAATTTTTAAAGCAATGAATAGATTAACGCTTCTTGAAACTGAATTAGAACATCAAATAAATATTTCAACGGAAATAATTAAAGGAATTGAAGAAAGAAGTAATTTAATGAAAGTTTTAGTGGAAAAAAATGAGAAAAATATTAATGATGCTTCTTTTGCACTTGAGGATATTTTTAACCAATTGCGTTTGAAAGTTATTGATAAAAGAATGCTTCAAACAAATAAGCAAAAATCCAATATAAATTTGGACAAAAATATGAGTATTCAAGTCCAAAATCAAAATTTAAATGAAATTCAAAATTTAAATGAAAATAAAAATCAAAATCAGAATTTAAATCAAAATCAAAATCAGAATTTAAATCAAAATCAAAATCAAAATCAAAATCAGAATTTAAATCAAAATCAAAATCAAAATCAAAATCAAAATCAAAATCAAAATGCAAAAATTATTAATGGAGTTTTTGATAAGAATTTTTTTGCAGAAAAAGAAAACATGCAAAACAATAATTTTGTGGATCAATTTGAGTTGAAAAAAAGGGATAATTTAAGAGATTTGAAAATGCAATTTGAAAATCAAAATCAAGAAATCAATCATGACTTGAAGAAGAAAAACCAGAAAGAACTGGAAAAGGAAAACATCAACAGAAGCAAAAATATTGATGAACAAGATCTTCATATTTTGTTTGAATATGTTAACGATGAATCAGTTGCTCAAGTTGAAAAAACAGGGAAAATCAAAAATTGAACTACTCAGACAAATCCAAATGAAAAGTGATATAATTTATAACGAACTCAAGCAGCAATATAACATCATTGAGAAACACCGACAAGATAATCCACTGAATTTTCTGGAGTTGAAAATCAAATTTCAAAAGTTGGGAAATCAAGAAAATCTGAAACAATTTCAAAAGGATATGGAGGAAATCAAGCAAGCATTTACAATAGTTTCGAGTCATCGCGACTTAATTTTGCATATTAAAAACACAGTCAGCATATCTTCCTCAAAGGAGGAGCTCAATATATTGCAGGAAGAGGTTCCCAAATTGCAGAAACAAATTGGGGTTATTGACAAGCAAACTGAATTAATTCAAACAAAAGCATCCAAAATTGAAAATTTCAAAAAAACGATAATTAATTATGAAGTCGATATGAACTCCGCATATATTCAGTCCATGAATATATTGTCGTTGATTGACAAGTTTTCTGCTTATTCGCAAGTCAAACTGCGCGTGTTTGCGCAAGTGGAAGAAGAATTTGCAAAGTATTATCAAGAGGCTCAAGATATTATCAAAGAATTGATCAATCTCGTGACTTGGTATCGTTTGTTTTTATCTGCTTATGAGCAACTTTTGCGCGAGATTGTTCGTCGAAATCAAGAATTCAAAAGACAGCTTGAGATTGTGAACAAATGCAAGGAAGAATTTTTATTGATGTATGAAACAGAATTTCGCAAAAGGCAATATTTTTATGATTTTTATGGACAGTATTTACCTCAGCAATTGTGTCCTTCAATTTATGATTTTCCGACTATGTTCCATATTGTTCCTGAAGATGTTGAAAATAATCTTCCATCTATTGAATTATCTTATGATTCTGATAATTTGGAAAATGTGAATGAAATTAATTCTACTCAATTACATCATTTTCAGCAGCAACTTCAGCATATGCAGTTGCATTCTTTGTTAACACCAACACCTAATTTTTTTATGAATCAAAATAAGTCAAATGATCAAAATTATCAATAACAATTTTCTAAACAAGATTATAAACAATTTTATGAACAATTTTATGAACAATTTTCTAAACAAAATTATAAGCAACTTTCTAAACAAGATTATAAACAATTTTCTAAACAACTTTATAAACAAGATTACAAACAACTTTATGAACAAGATTATAAACAATTTTCTAAACAATTTCCTAAACAATTTTATGAACAATTTTAAACAATTTTAAACAATTTTATAAACAAGATTATAAATAAGATTATAAACAAAATTATTAATTAAATTATTAATTAAATTATAAATAAAATTATAAACAAGATTATAAACAATTATATGAACAATTTTATAAACAAAATTATAAACAAAATTATAAACAAGATTATAAACAAGATTATAAACAAGATTATAAACAAGATTATAAACAAGATTATAAACAAGATTATAAACAAAATTATAAACAATTTTCTAAACAAAATTATAAACAAGATTATAAACAAGATTATAAACAAGATTATAAACAATTTTATGAACAATTTTCTAAACAATTTTATAAACAATTTTATAAACAATTTTATAAACAAGATTATAAACAAGATTATAAATAAGATTATAAACAAGATTATAAACAAGATTATAAATAAGATTATAAACAAGATTATAAATAAGATTATAAACAAAATTATAAACAAGATTATAAACAAGATTATAAATAAGATTATGAACAATTTTCTAAACAATTTTATAAACAATTTTATAAACAATTTTATGAACAAAATTATAAACAATTTTATAAACAATTTTATAAACAATTTTATAAACAAAATTATAAATAAGATTATAAATAAGATTATAAACAAAATTATAAACAATTTTATAAACAATTTTATAAACAACTTTATAAACAAAATTATAAACAAGATTATAAACAATTATATGAAAAAAATTATAAGCAACTTTATAAACAAGATTATAAACAAGATTATAAACAAGATTATAAACAAAATTATTAATTAAATTATAAACAAGATTATAAACAATTTTATAAACAATTTTCTAAACAATTTTATAAACAATTTTATAAACAATTTTATAAACAATTTTATAAACAAGATTATAAACAATTTTATAAACAATTTTATAAAGAAGATTATAAACAAAATTATTAATTAAATTATAAAGAAGATTATTAAAAAAAAAAGAAGAATTTTGTTATTTTATTTTATTAAAATTAAAATAAAAAAAAAAAAAGGGGGTTATAGGGGAATTGAACCCCTTCCTCGTGCACCCGAGACACGAATCATACCATTAGACCAATAACCCAAAATTTAAATTAAAATTAAAATTAAAATTTAAATTAAAATTTTTTTTTCATTTTTTTTTTTAAAAATATGGTTATTTATCTAAATATTTTATTTAAATTTTTATTTTTTTTTTTATTAAATTTTTTAAATTAAAATCAAAAAATCAAGTTTAAAATTAAGTTTAAAATTAAATTTAAATTTTGATTTTTTCAACAACATTTATCTTTCTTTTTTTTCTTTGCTAAATTTTGATTATTAACTTTATGAGTTTTTCTTCTTTTTGAAACAACCTTAACATTATTAAACAAATCATAACGTTGAGCGATATCAGAACAAAGTTGAGAAAAAAGGTCATCAATACCTAAACCAGTTTTAGCAGAAGTTTTAAAAACTTTAGCATTAATCTTTGCAGCATATTCAAAGACGGAATCAAAAGGGATAATATTTCGGAGCTTCTGAATCCAAGTCGAATTTATTAGCGGCGATAAAAATGATAATATTTTCGCCGAGATTTTCTCGTAATTCATTTGCCCAATAATTTAAATTATCAAATGAACTTTGTCTTGAAATGTCATAAACTAATATTGCTGCTTTGGATAATCTATAATAAAGTGGTGCTAATGACCGAAACTGTTCTTGTCCGGATGTGTCCCAAATTCGGATCGTCATCTGATTCTCTCCTACTTCTACTTCTTTGCTGAAAAATGCTGCCCCAATTGTTGGTCGTGTTGTTCGATACTTCCCATCTACATATCTTCTTATTAAACTTGTTTTTCCTTTGTTCATTTTAATTTTCGAATTGATTTTGATTTTGAAATTGAAATTGATTTTGATTTTGATTTTGAAATTGATTTATATTTTGATTTTGAAATTGATTTTGAAATTGAAATTGAAATTGATTTTGAAATTGAAATTGATTTTGAAATTGAAATTGAAATTGATTTTGAAATTGATTTTGATTTTGAAATTGAAATTGATTTTGAAATTGAAATTGATTTTGAAATTGAAATTGATTTTGAAATTAAAATTGATTTTGAAATTGAAATTGAAATTGAAATTGAAATTGATTTTGAAATTGAAATTGAAATTGAAATTGAAATTGAAATTGAAATTGAAATTAAATTTGAAATTGATTTTGATTTTGAAATTGAAATTGATTTTAAAATTGATTTTGAAATTGAAATTGAAATTGATTTTGAAATTGAAATTGATTTTGGAATTGATTTTGAAATTGAAATTGAAATTGATTTTGATTTTGAAATTGATTTTGATTTTGAAATTGAAATTGAAATTGATTTTGAAATTGAAATTGAAATTGAAATTGAAATTGAAATTGAAATTGAAATTGATTTTGAAATTGATTTTGATTTTGAAATTGAAATTGATTTTGAAATTGAAATTGATTTTAAAATTGAAATTAAAATTGAATTTGAAATTGAATTTGAAATTGATTTTGAAATTGAAATTGAAATTGATTTTGATTTTGAAATTGAAATTGATTTTGAAATTGATTTTGAAATTGAAATTGAAATTGAAATTGGAATTGAATTTGAAATTGAAATTGAAATTGAAATTGATTTTGAAATTGATTTTGATTTTGAAATTGAAATTGATTTTGAAATTGAAATTGATTTTAAAATTGATTTTGAAATTGAAATTGATTTTGAAATTGAAATTAAATTTGAAATTGAAATTGATTTTGAAATTGAAATTGATTTTGAAATTGAAATTGATTTTGAAATTGAAATTGAATTTGAAATTGATTTTGAAATTGAAATTAAATTTGAAATTGAAATTGAATTTGATTTTGAAATTGAATTTGAAATTGAAATTGATTTTTATTTTGATTTTAAAATTGAAATTGATTTTGAAATTGAAATTGATTTTGAAATTGAAATTGATTTTGAAATTGATTTTGAAATTGAAATTGATTTTGAAATTGAAATTGAATTTGAAATTGAAATTGATTTTGAAATTGAAATTGATTTTGAAATTGATTTTGAAATTGAAATTAAATTTGAAATTGATTTTGATTTTAATTGAGATTTTGATTGAATTGATCTTTAGAAAATGGGGTTTAAAAAAATTTACCAACATCAATATCACCGAGAAGAACAATTTTAACAGCATTTTCATCTGCATCAAAAGTATCAACTGATTTTTTTTTTTGACTCATAAATTTAAATATAAATGTAAATATAAATGTAAATATAAATTTAAATGTTTTAGTTTTTTTTTTTTTTTGCAAATAAATTTTAAATAACAAAATAAAAGAAAAATAAAAGAAAAAATAAAAAAAAAAAACCAAAAAAAATTTTTGAATTCTTGATGAAAAAAAATAAAAAGTAAAAATAAAAGAAAAAGTTTTTTATTTGGTGTTTTTTTTTTTGGAATTTTTGGATCAATTAAATTTTAAAATTAAATTGTTGAATTAAATTGTAAAAAAAAAAAAAGAATTTTATCTCCATTTTTGATAAAATTCTAAAAGATAAACGATCACAGATTTAGGTTCAGGATCTATATCAATCATATCTTCTACATCAAGAAATTTCTCAATTCCATATTCTTTTTCTGCTAAGTTAAATGCAAGTGTAAAATTCTTTTCTTTATCATCCTAATTAAGATTTAAAAATAAAATAAAAATTTAAATTAAAAGATTATTTTTTGGTTCGAAATTTACTGGAGTTAATTCATTAAAATTAAAAAGTTTTGGATTTTCAGAATGAACAAGTGCACAGAAAGCTAATCCATCTTTCCAACTAAATAAATTTGAAATGAAATAAATTTTAGAAATGAAATTAATTTTAAACATGAAATGAAATATTTTTTAAATTGAAATTAATTTTAAACATGAAATGAAATATTTTTTAAATCGAAATTAATTTTAAACATGAAATGAAATATTTTTTAAAAATGAAATGAAATATTTTTTAGAAATGAAATTAATTTTAAACATGAAATGAAATAAATTTTAAACATGAAATGAAATATTTTTTAAATTGAAATATTTTTTAAAAATAAATTGTTTTGGTTTAAATAAAAATAACCTTTTTGAGAAATTTTGAACATTAACATTTGGATAATCATTAACTCTTCTTTGACACCAAATCAAAAGTTGTTGTGTTTTTGTAAGAGTTTTAGAACTTCTTGCAGCACGAGGCCTATTAAATGTTTGTTTTGGACTATGAGTTGGAGCTCTTTGCAAAGGATTAGTATTTCTTGTTGGAGGTTTTTGTGGACCTTTTTGTAAAATATTTGCTAAATTGTTTTTGAAAGCATTATTTCTTGTTGTTTTTTGATCAATTTGTGGTTTTACTTCTGGTTTTACTTCTGGTTTTTCATTTGTTTCAGTTTTTTTTTTAATTTGAAATGGTCTTTGTTGAAATCGTGGTTTAATAATATTTTTTTTCTCTTCTGGTTTTTGATTAAAAGCTGCTAAATTTTTTTTAAAATCAATACTTTTGTTTTCAACTGTTTTTTCTTCTTCTTCTTTTGTTTCTTCTTTTGTTTCTTGTTTTGTTTCTTGTTTTGTTTCTTGTTTTGTTTCTTGTTTTGGAATTTCTGGTTTTTTTTGAATTGGTGATCTTCTTATTGGAATTTTTTTCTTCTGATTTTTGATTAAAAGCTGTTAAATTTTTTTTAAAATCAATTCTTTTGTTTTCAACTGTTTTTTCTTCTTCTTCTTTTGTTTCTTCTTTTGTTTCTTGTTTTGTTTCTTGTTTTGTTTCTTGTTTTGTTTCTTGTTTTGGAATTTCTGGTTTTTTTTGAATTGGTGATCTTCTTATTGGAACTTTTTTTTCTTCTGGTTTTTGATTAAAAGCTGCTAAATTTTTTTTAAAATCAATTCTTTTGTTTTCAACTGTTTTTTCTTCTTCTTCTTTTGTGTTTTCTTCTTTTTTTTTTGTTTTGTTTCTTGTTTTGTTTCTTCTTTTAGAATTTCTGGTTTTTTTTGAATTGGTGATCTTCTTATTGGAATTTTTTTTCTCTTCTGGTTTTTGATTAAAAGCTGCTAAATTTTTTTTAAAATCAATTCTTTTGTTTTCAACTGTTTTTTCTTCTTCTTCTTTTGTTTTTTCTTTTGTTTCTTGTTTTGTTTCTTGTTTTGGAATTTCTGGTTTTTTTTGAATTGGTGATCTTCTTATTGGAACTTTTTCTTCTGGTTTTTGATTAAAAGCTGCTAAATTTTTTTTAAAATCAATTCTTTTGTTTTCAACTGTTTTTTCTTCTTCTTCTTTTGTTTTTTCTTTTGTTTCCTGTTTTGTTTCTTCTTTTGGAATTTCTGGTTGTTTTAATGGTTTTTTTTGTGGAAAAACAACTTTTCGATTTTTGAATTCTTGAGCTAGTTTTCCTGAAAATACTCGTGCATTTACATTTTTTCTTCGAGAAAAAATACTAGTCTTTGGTTTAGATTCTTTTTTATCTTCAATTTGTTGTTTATCTTCAATTTGTTGTTTATCTTCAATTTGTTGTTTATCTTCGATTTCTTGTTTATCTTCTATTTCTTGTTTATCTTCTATTTGTTGTTTATCTTCAATTTCTTGTTTATCTTCAATTTCTTGTTTATCTTCAATTTGTTTTTTATCTTCAATTTCTTTTTTATCTTCAATTTGTTGTTTATCTTCAATTTGTTGTTTATCTTCAATTTGTTGTTTATCTTCAATTTGTTTTTTATCTTCAATTTGTTTTTTATCTTCTATTTGTTGTTTATCTTCAATTTGTTGTTTATCTTCAATTTGTTTTTTATCTTCAATTTGTTTTTCTTCTTTTTTTTTCTGTTTATCTTCAATTTCTTTTTATCTTCAATTTGTTTATCTTCAGTTTTTGTTTTTATCTTCTATTTGTTGTTTATCTTCAATTTGTTTTTTATCTTCAATTTGTTTTTTATCTTCTATTTGTTGTTTATCTTCAATTTCTTGTTTATCTTCAATTTGTTTTTTATCTTCAATTTGTTGTTTATCTTCAATTTGTTTTTTATCTTCAATTTGTTTTTTATCTTCAATTTGTTGTTTATCTTCAATTTGTTGTTTATCTTCTATTTGTTGTTTATCTTCAATTTCTTGTTTATCTTCAATTTGTTGTTTATCTTCAATTTGTTTTTTATCTTCAATTTGTTGTTTATCTTCAATTTGTTTTTTATCTTCAATTTGTTTTTTATCTTCAATTTGTTGTTTATCTTTTGATGGATTTAATCGAGATTTTAAGTTTTTTTTTCGAGAAAAAACACTAGGTTTTGGTTTCGATTTTAGTTTTTGTTTTTGTTTTTCTTGTTCAATCTCAATTTCTTTTTGTTTTTGTTTTTGTTTTTCTTGTTCAATTTCAATTTGTTTTTGTTTTTGTTTTTCAATTTCAATTTGTTTTTGTTTTTGTTTTTCAATCTCAATTTGTTTTTGTTTTTGTTTTTCTTGTTCAATCTCAATTTGCTTTTGTTTTTGTTTTTGTTTTTCTTGTTCAATTTCAATTTGTTTTTGTTTTTGTTTTTCAATTTCAATTTGTTTTTGTTTTTGTTTTTCTTGTTCAATTTGTTTTTGTTTTTGTTTTTGTTTTTGTTTATTTCAATTTCTTTTTGTTTTTTTTGAAATTTTTTTTCGAATTCTTCTATTTTCTTATTAAATTGATCACCAGAAACTTTAGATGTTTCTTCAATTAATTTATTTAGTTTCATTACTTGAGTTTCAATATCTTCATTCCATAATAAAAATTTAACAATAATCAAAACACAAATAATGGAAATAATTAAAAGGTTGATAATCAAAATTAATAGAAAAAAATCCATTTAAAAAAAATTTTGCTTTTTTTTTTGTTTTTTATTGTTAAAAAAATGAAAAAGAAAAAAATGAAAAAAATTTTTTTTCTCTTTTTTAATTTTTAATTTTTCATTTTTTTTCTTTCTTCTTTTTTTTTTTTTCTTTATTATTTTTTAATCATATTATTTCTATTTTGTTATTTTAAAATTTTAGTTAAAGAAAAAAAAACCATTTTTTAATGTCTTTTTTTATTCAAAATATTTCTAAATTATCAAAAAAGAAATTAAATTTTTCTTTTTTGAAAAATCACTTTTCAAAAAATTACAAAGATGAAAATTATTTTTTAAACAAAAAAAACACAGAAGAAATACAAAAAATTTGGAAACAAAGACCAAAAATAGAAAATGTTTCATTTCAAAAAACAATTATTTATAAAATTATTTATAAAATTATTTATAAAATTAAATATAAAATTATTTATAAAATTATTTATAAAATTATTTATAAAATTATTTATAAAATTATTTATAAAATTAATTATAAAATTAATTATAAAATTAATTATAAAATTATTAATAAAATTATTTATAAAATTATTTATAAAATTATATATAAAATTATTTATAAAATTATTTATAAAATTAAATATAAAAATTATTTATAAAATTATTTATTAAATTATTTATGAAAATTATTAAATTATTAATAAAATTAATTATAAAATTATTTATAAAATTATTTATAAAATTATTTATAAAATTATTTATAAAATTATTAATAAAATTAATTATAAAATTATTTATAAAATTAAATATAAAATTATTTATAAAATTAAATATAAAATTATTTATAAAATTATTTATAAAATTATTTATAAAATTAAATATAAAATTATTTATAAAATTATTTAATATAAAATTAAATATAAAAATTAAATATAAAATTATTTATAAAATTTAATATAAAATTATTTATAAAATTATTTATAAAAATTAAATATAAAATTATTTTATAAAAAAAATATAAAATTAATTATTAAAATTATTTATTAAAAATTAAATATAAAATTATTTATAAAATTATTTATAAAATTAATTATAAAATATATAAAATTATTTATAAAATTATTTATAAAAATAAAATATAAAATTATTTATAAAATTATTTATAAAATTATTTATAAAATTATTTATAAAATTAATTATAAAATTATTTATAAAATTATATATAAAATTATTTATAAAATTAATTATAAAATTAATTATAAAATTATTTATAAAATTAATTATAAAATTTATTTATAAAATTATTTATAAAATTATTTATAAAATTATTTATAAAATTATTTATAAAATTATTAAATTATTAATAAAATTAATTATAAAATTATTTATAAAATTATTTATAAAATTATTTATAAAATTATTTTATAAAATTAATTATAAATTAAAAAATTATTTATAATTATTTATAAAATTATTTATAAAATTATTTATAAAATTATTTATAAAATTATTTTATAAAATTAATTATAAAATTATTTATAAAATTATTTATAAAATTATTTATAAAATTATTTATAAAATTATTTATAAAATTATTTATATAAAATTATTTACTAAAATTAATTATAAAATTATTTATAAAATTTATAAAATTATTTATAAAATTATTTATAAAATTATTTATAAAATTATTTATAAAATTATTTATAAAATTATTTATAAAATTAAATATAAAATTATTTATAAAATTAATTATAAAATTAATTATAAAATTATTTATAAAAATTTATTATTTATAAAATTATTTATAAAATTATTAATAAAATTATTTATAAAATTATTTATAAAATTATTTATAAAATTATTTATAAAATTATTTATAAAATTAAAATATAAAATTATTTATAAAATTATTTATAAAAATTAAATATAAAAATTAAATATAAAATTATTTATAAAATTATTTATAAAATTAAAAGCTATAAAATTATTTATAAAATTATTTATAAAATTAAATATAAAAATTAAATATAAAATTATAAAATAAAATTAATTTATAAAATTATTTATAAAATTATTTATAAAATTAATTATAAAATTATTTATAAAATTATTTATAAAATTATTATAAAATTATTTATAAAATTATTTATAAAATTAATTATAAAAATTATTTATAAAATTAAATATAAAATTATTTAAATAAAAATTTTATTTATAAAATTATTTATTAAATTGAAATTATTTATAAAATTATTTTATAAAATTAATTATAAAATTATTTATAAAATTATTTATAAAATTATTTATAAAATTATTTATAAAATTATTTATAAAATTAATTATAAAATTATTTATAAAATTATTTATAAAATTATTTATAAAATTATTTATAAAATTATTTTATAAAATTAATAAAAAAATTTATAATAAAATTATTTATAAAATTAAATATAAAATATAAAATTATTTATAAAATTATTTTATAAAAATTATTTATAAAATTAAATATAAAATTAAATAAAATTATTTATAAAATTAAATATAAAATTAAATATAAAATTATTTATAAAATTTATTATAAAATTATTTATAAAATTAATTATAAAAATTAATTATAAAAAAATAAAATTAAATATAAAATTAAATATAAAATTATTTATAAAAATTAATTATAAAATTATTTATAAAATTATTTATAAAATTATTTATAAAATTAAATATAAAATTAAATATAAAATTAATTATAAAATTATTAATAAAATTATTTATAAAATTATTTATAAAATTAATTATAAAATTATTTATAAAATTATTTATAAAATTATTTATAAAATTATTTATAAAATTAATTATAAAATTAATTTATAAAATTATTAATAAAATTATTTATAAAATTATTTATAAAATTATTTATAAAATTATTTATAAAATTATTTATAAAATTATTTATAAAATTATTTATAAAATTATTTATAAAATTATTTATAAAATTATTTATAAAATTATTTATAAAATTAAATATAAAATTATTTATAAAATTATTTATAAAATTAAATATAAAATTATTTATAAAATTATTTATAAAATTATTTATAAAATTATTTATAAAATTATTTATAAAATTATTTATAAAATTATTTATAAAATTATTTATAAAATTATTTATAAAATTATTTATAAAATTATTTATAAAATTATTTATAAAATTATTTATAAAATTATTTATAAAATTATTTATAAAATTATTTATAAAATTAAATATAAAATTATTTATAAAATTATAAAATTTTTAATAGGAAAAAGAAAGAAGAGTTTGGTTTTTTAACTTTGCAAAAATTCTCCTTTTAGAAAAAAACCAAAATTTAATCGAAACAAATTCTTCTCTTTTAAAAACTTTCATTTCAAATACAAAACAATTCCAATCTTTACTTGATTCAGGAGAAATTTATCCCTTTGAATTACTTTTAGAAACTATTTATCTTTTATTTAAATTAAAAAATTTAACTTTTTCAGGTTTAATTTCTCAAATTTTTTTATTCAGAAAAAAAAAACAAAGACAAAATAATATTTATCAAGTTTTTATTTGAATTGATTTAGAAATTAATTTAAATGAATATCAGAATTTTTATGTTTCTCTTCCAATGTTTAAAATAATAACAAAATCAGTTTATAATCGAGAAATTATTTTAAAAACTGGAGCTGTTCAAATTATTTTTGACTTATTTGAAATTGCAAATCAAATAAAAGAACTCAAAAAATTTGAAAATGTAATTATATTTATAAAGTTTTCTAAAATTTATCAATTTTTACTTTCTTTTTTTTTTTTTAGGATTTAATTAAATCGATTCATTCAATTCAATTTTCGGAATTTTTCTTATCAAATATTTGCTCAATACTTTTAAACTTTTTAGATGCAAATAATACTTCTATTAATAAATATAAATGGATGGAAAATGGGAAATTAATTCCATTATTAATAAGTAAATTTTAATTTTAATTTTAATTTTAATTTTAATCTTAATTTAAAAAAAAATTGTTTTTTTTTTGTTAGGTTTATTTAATCAAAGTTTTCGAATCTCAAATAATTCTTTATGCACTCTAGTTCATTATAAAAATGAAATGAAATTTTTGAAAATATTTCAAGTTTTAATTCAACAAAAAATTATCAAAGATGATCCAACTTTGGAAATTTCAGATTTATTAATTAAAACATTTAATCCACCCAATTTTGAAAAACCAATAATTGGAGATATCGATACTTTTTACAAACTTTACAAAATCAAATTCGATATTTTCAAAAGAAAATCAAAATCTCAATTTAGATGAAAATAATCAGGAACAGAATGATATTTCTTTTCAAATTAAACAAAATGCTCATTTAACTCGAATTTTTGTTATTGAAATACTCGAAAATTTAATTGTTAAATATCCTCATTTAATTTACCAAATTGGACAGAAAAATTCAATCACAATTTTAGTTGATTATATTTTATCAATTATCGTCACTTTTTCATCCAAAGATATTTTTAACAAAAAACAAAGTGATGAAGAAAAAAACAATTCAAACAATTTAAATGATAATAAGCAAGTTTTGGATTCAGAAAAACTTCCAGAAAAACTCAATTTTGATATGGAAAAATCTCCTTTTTCTTGCTTCCAATATTACAACTCAAAATATAATATTATTCAACTTGATTTATCAAGTCTTTCTTTTGACAATCTATTTTCAAACCAAATATTTTCTCGTCTTTTCCAAGCCATTTCGCAATTTTATGAATCAATTTATAAAATTGAACTCCAACAACAAGAAAAACAAAAAGAACAGCAAAACAACCAACAAAATATTCAGGAAAATAAGCAAGAAATTCAAAATTTTTATTTTTCTCAGCGATTTTTCAGCATTTTTATCGGTATTTTCAAACCCGATTTCCGCAAAAACATCTATGAATCAAGTAGCGCGTGATTACATTTCAAATATCAATCCAGAAATCCAATTTTATATTCTTTTAGAAACTGAAAAATTATTCAGAAAAAAAGTTCTTTCTTTCATCAAAATGAGTGATTTTTGGAGATTATTTTTTACAAAATATTTTTATTGCCGATTGAATCCAGTAAATTTGTTTTAATCAGAAAAAAAAGCAAACAAGCATATTAATTCATATGAATGTTGTTTTTTTTTTGTTTCTTTTTTTGTTTAGGATTGGAATGAAAATTTTCAACCAGAACTTTTTATTGAATTGAAAAATTATCTTTTTTATTCACTTTGGACGATCACAACTTCATCATCACAAATTTATTTTGAAGACACTATTATTTTTCTGTTTGAATTTGCACTCCAAAATGAAACAAATTTGCAGATAATTATGGATATTTTTTCGATTATTTACCAAATTCTTGATTTCAATGAAAAACACGATCAATTCCCATTAACAAATATTATAAATTCTTCTGGAATAACATCAACTTCACAAATTGTGTATAATTTGCATTATTTGCATTTTTTATATCGCAAATCTATTCAAGAAAACGGAAATGAGCACAATGATCCACAACAATTTACGGAAGTTAGATATTTGGTGTTTGGGGTTTTTAATTGTTTACTTTCAAATTATTTCCCATCAATCAATAAGAAAAGGGAACTTAAATACCAAATTTATTCAGATATTATCACAATGAAAACATTATTAAACTTGATTTATGAGCCTGAAACAAGGGAATTTGCTTTGAATATTTTGGAGAAGTTACTTTCTTTGGATCAATTCCAAACAAGCACTGCCAGCAATAATCTGCTAATCCATTCAATTATCAAAACTGTATCTGATATTGCAACCCAATCAAAGCCTGAGCAAATGAGAATATTTCAAATCACGCCAGAAGGTTTGATCGAAAATATTATGCAAATTTTTGCGAGAGTTATGAAGCAATATCCAAAATTTATTCAGATATTTGATACGGAGTATTTCTTCAAAGAAATGCAATCAATAATTGCGAATCCAAACATTTTTCAGCATCTTGTCTTCATATTATTTGATGTTTTCACTGTTTTGTTCCGCAATCAACGGAAAATTGTGACGTTGTTCAAAGACATCATCAACTTCGATAAATTTGCAGAATATGTTAAGCAGATAAAAACTGAGGATAACCAATCTCGGTTATTTGAGTTCATGATGAATATGCTTGTTTATGAAGATGAGTTTTCAGTGGAAAATAATTTTATGATCCAAAACACAAACATTATAATCACGCTTTTCAAGATTTTCTTGCTTCCAAATAACGAGATTGCATCAAGAATTCTCGACATTTTCTCAACAATTTGCCAAAAATCAACGCATGTTTGTTCATGTTGCTCAAATAGCGGGCTTTGTTTTTATCTCATTTCCTCAGTGCCAAATTTCAAAAACAACCAAGAAAATCTCGGCAAAATGATCAAGTTGATTGTGATTATTGGGAAACATAGAATCAAAGTGAAAGAATTAAAGTTAATGCTCCAAATCATGGATAAATATCAAGGAGAGTTTTCCAAAATATTTATAGGGATTCTCCACGAATTGTCCCGAA
The DNA here is from genome assembly GCA_028826165.1 of Anaeramoeba ignava. NCBI lineage: Eukaryota > Anaeramoebidae > Anaeramoeba > Anaeramoeba ignava. Next base: position 35,771 of record JAPDFW010000052.1, read on the forward strand.
AATTAACTGATGGTCCGAATTCGTTTTTTGACTTCAACGGATATTCGTCGCGGTTAAAATTGCCATATATTGAGCAATGGCCATCAGTTCATGGCTATTCGTTTTGCACTTGGTTGAGGATGGAGAAATTTTCTAAAGGAAGAGTCAGAATATATTCACTAAGAAACGAAAAGAAAGAAGGATTTGAATTATTTTTCCGGTTTAGTCGAAGAAAAACAGAAAATTTCAATATTTTTGATAATGATGATAATAATGATAATAATGATAACAATGATAATAATAAACAAGGAAAGAGCAAATCATTCCAGATCATTGATGATTATATCAACAACATCAATGAGTTGCAAAATGAACCTGAAATTGGAGATGGAAACGAAACGGATATAAAGCTTTATTATCGCGTTATTATTGGGAAAAATCGAGATGAATTTTCCGTTAATTTTTCACCTTCGATCGAAAATTGGCATTTTTTGGTTGTTACACATCAAAACACACGCAAAAACATAGGGGAGTTGAAAATATATGTTGATGGAGGAGAAGTGGTTTACAACTCATCAATCCAATATCCAAAAGTAAATAATCTCAGATTCAATTACATTGGAAGAAGTGGGTCTAAAATCCCGAACAGTTATTTATGCGGACAATTGGGCGCAATCCATTTTTTCAGCGATGTTCTCGCAAAAGAACAAGTGCAAGCCATGTTTTCTTTGGGAGCGAATTATCTCCCTCTTTTGGATCGGATGGAGATTGTCAGAACAAGAATGGAAAATCGAAGTGAAAGAAACTTGGAGGAAATGAAGCAAAATATGGAATTGCTTTCTCACGCCAATTTCGCAAGCAAGATGCTTATCAGCTATAATATAAAGGCTTCTGACGAGCATTTTTGCTTTGATCAATTGACCCAAAATGTGTCAAGTAGCATGAATGCAAGAATTGTTGATATTGTTAAAAGTGTGACAGGCACAATCCACGAGATTATTTACTGTATTGGCGGAATGAGCGAGTTTTATTTGCTGATTGACCGCATTTTCCAAAATGATTTAAATAATTTTTCAGATGTTTTCGAGCAAATCTTCGAGACAATTTCCAATTTGCTGATTCATTCGCACCTGAATCAAGAGGAAGTTGCCAATTCGAGAGGGTTTTTAGTTTTGAGCTTGATATTCCAAAAAATTCCAAGTGCAAAAATAACACTAAAAATTATGAAAATGTGCAAAAAAATTATCAAATCAACTTATAATGCCAAATTTCTAAGACACTTCATCCACGATTTTTTGCTGAATTACGACAATTGGATATATTGCAGTTATGAAATTCAACGAAAACTTGCGATGATTATAAAATTCATTATCAAATATGCAACACAAAACCACACAAAACAAGCATTTCGCCTTGCAATTATAGAAATTGAAGATCTGGTCGCGATAATTCGCTCTTATTTATGGACAAAACCGGAAGCGTATTATCAACGCGCAGAAAAACACGAGAAAAAAAGCAAAAAAACAGGCAAAACAATTGGAAAAAAACCGCAAAATGAGGAAATTATCAAATTACAGAAAATATACTTCCAAATTATCGAGTTGCTGCTAAATTTCGAATTTACTCAAGCGCAATTCAAGGTTTTGATCAGAAATTGTCTTCATTTCCAAGACGCGAAAATGGTTGTTGCGTTGCTGCAAATTGTTTTCCGAATTATCCACAAGAACATTTATCGGTATATCGGATTTTTGAAGAACATGAACTATTTCGATCCGTTTTTACTTCTTATGGGGAACGAAAACGAGAATGTCCGCGATTTGTCGCTGAAAATAGCGTGCAGTATCCATATCGGTGTGATCAAGAAAAGAGAGGAGCAAAAAAGAACCATTTTTGAGGAGGAAATTGGGGTCTGCTCAATTTGCAAGAAGTTTTCTCAATTTCCAATGTCAATCTCAATTGTCTCCACATTGTTCCACTTTTTGACTTATATGGAAGGAGCATACCAATTTGCAAAAGATAGAATCCAAAGAAATTATCATCAAAAACCCAAAATTCTCAAGTGTCTTCTTGGCTGGGCCAGAGAGAAAACAGCGAATTGGGGAGCAAATATTACAGAGAGAATATTCTGTATTTAATAAGGAATAAGAAAATCAACAGAAAATTGTTTCAATACAGCAAAACTGGCCAAATTGGATGTTCAGCGCAATGGCAACTGAAGAAATTGGCAATCAATCAAAACCAAGAAAAATGCGTTTATATTTGAGACAATATCGCGCATTTTGCTGCATTGTTCTCGTCAATGAAGAGCATGTTTGCGATAATTCGTTCAACAAAATCATTTTTATTCTTCATCAGAAGAGATCTCAACGAGATGAATCTTGTCGGCAAAATTTTTGATATGTTATTAACCCAAATTCCGCAAAAACTTGACAAAAATTCACCAGAAATGTTTCGATGATGAATCGAAGAAGTTTTCGCTTCAAAACAAAAATGAATTTCCAAACCATACTCATTAAAACATATCCAACGTTCCTGAAGAACATTGGCGAATTTATTGTTTGTATTTGCAATTCTTCTCTTTATAAATCGTTTGTGAAGAATCAGAGTTTCACATTAACGTATGGATTTTCCGAGACACAAAAAGGATATACCATTGGATCTGATCCACAAAATCGTGGATTTTTCAGACAATTATGGATTTATTTGGAATGACTTGAATTTTGGTGATCCAATTATATCCGATTCAGTTTTTCCATTTCCTCTTTAATTTACTGCTGATATACATCAGTGAATACGGATCCCCAGAACCTCGATTTGAAAGTCTTGGGATTTTTGCGTTTTGTGAGCAAAAAGCGAGAATGTTTTGTCATCATTTCTCATGCAATCAAATGCTTTGGTTCGTTTTCGGAAAAAGGAGATTCCTCAACAGAAGTGAAGGTTTGAACCAGTTTGTTTACAATTTATTGCAGGAGTTTTATCCTCAAACCTCGCACAAACTGCTTGATCAAGAAAAACCCTGTTTTTAGGCAAAAACGGCGAAATATTAGACAATGCAAACAAACCTTTTACAATTTCATTTCTTCTTGAAAATCCAAAAATGGCAGTAATATGTCATTTCCAATATATTAAATCAATGTCAGATCAATTTATGGATAAAATGTTTGAATGGAAACTCAAGTTGGTTTCCGAATTGATTGACAAATTTTCGCGCTACGAACAGGTAATTAACAACCTGGAAAAGGAGCATGAACAGGAAACTTATAAATTGGATATTTTGATCAAAGATTTTGGAGTCGAAATGGATCGATTGGAAAAACAGTTTTCTGCATCAGGAAAAATTGTATCAACAAAGGAAAATCATATCCAAAAGAAGATGGATCGCATCGTAGAATAATTAATTGATCCAAAAAGGGAAATGGAGGAGAACAAAAACGCAAAATACATTGAAACTAAATAATTCCAAGATCGCGCGAAGAAGAAGAAAATTGGGAAAGCTGTAATGCATTGGGGCAGTGATTGTTCCCCTGTGAACTCCTCTGATCCTCCTCCTGACCTCC
>JAPDFW010000054.1:0-7500 GCA_028826165.1 Anaeramoeba ignava
ATTCTGATGAAGATGGATTTGTAAAATTTTCAAATCTTTCAATTATTTCAGGAACAAGTCAAACAATTAATTTAACATTTTTGCTGAATGTGGAATTGAAAGTGAAAATGAATTTAAAAAGAATGGACCTTGTAAATATTATTTATTTTTAATTATATTAATTCAATTAAATTTTAAATTAATTTTAAATTAATTTAGCTCAAAATATTTCATTAAATTCAATTTCTTCAAATACAACAACATCTCAAATTTCTTTTCCATTTTCAATGAAACCCATAAGTAATTCATTAATTTAATTCAAAATCAATTTAATTTTCATTCATTTATTAAATAATATTCTTTTATTTCTTCGGTTTAGTTGATAAATTTTATTTTGCAAAAAATGGATCTTTTGATAATCAAACATTCAATTTTGGAGAAGAAATTCCACTACTTTTTGGATTTAATTTTGTTGAAATATATTTAAAAAATCAAATTTATTTGAATAATATTTCAATATTTCCAATTACAACAAATAGAACTTGGTTTTATCCTGAATATGAATCTTATTGTAAAAAAAAAAAAATTAAATTAAATTAAAACAATTAATTCTAATTTAAACTTAAATAGTTTTTGTCAATTTAACTTCATCTTCTTCTTATTCAAATGCTTTATTTCCATCAATTCAAATTATCTATTTATTAAGTGGAGCAACTTCAACAAAAATGAATTTAACAACTTTTTATGAAGGAAACCAAATCCAAATTTATAATTCTTCACAAAATTCTTATTTAACTGAAAATTATTTTAATTTGAATCTTGAAACAAATGGTTTGAATTTTAAATTTGAATTTTAAATTTAATTTTTTAATTTTAATTTTAATTTGAAAAATAGTTTCCAAAATTGAAATTAATGAAAATGGATCTTTTATTGTAAAAGAAGGAGAAATATTTTCAAAACCTTGGGAAATTATTGTTAAAGATAATGAAAATAAAACAATTCAAAATAAACCTGTTTTTGCAAAAATTTCTAAACAATGTAATTTTGAAATTTCAGAAAATCAATCTCCTATTGAAAATTCAAAAGTTCTTTTAAATCCTATTTCTTTTACAAATGAATTTGGAATGTAAAACAAATTTTAAAAACACAAAATTAACAAAAAATTAATTTTTAATTCAAATTATTTTTTGGAATTATTTTTTAGAGCAACTTTTTCAAAATTAAAATTTTCAATTTCAGGATTAACAAAAAATAATTGTTCATTTAAAATTAAATTTATTTCAGATGGAATTTCTATTGAAACTGATAATATTCAAGTTAATTCTTCAATGAATAGAATTATTTGGATTGAAGAACATCACCAAACGAAAATAATTAATATTACTAAAGATTTTAAAATAATAAGTAATGATACTTGGCCTGTTATTCAAGTTCAAAATGAATTTGGAAAAGGAATTCCAAATAAATTAATTTCTTTAAATTGCTCAGATTTTACATTTCAACCTTATAAATTTATCACAAATCAAAATGGATTTGTTTCTTTATATTTAGATTTTGCTTTAATTCTTCATAATAATTTTAATTATTATTATTATTCTTCTAATTGTTCGGTTATTGTTGATGGAATTGAATCAGAAAAAATTAGTATTGGAATTGAAACTACTAAAGATGATTATCGAAAGTTTGATTGGAGTTCAATTTCCAAAATTAATATAACAGATTGGAATGAAAATATAAAATCAGGAGAATTGATAAATTTGAATATTTCTATTGTAAATCATCAAGGGAATATTACTTTAAATCAAAATTATAATTTAATAGGATTTATTAATCCAGGAGATTTACCAATGGGATATTTAATTTATCCTGAAGAAGGATATTGGAATATTATAAATGGAACAGAGATAATATCAACAAGAATTTATGGAATTTCAATGAGAACTGAATTATGTTTAGTAGTTGGAAAAGATTATATTCCTGATTTTGAAAATTATGATTGGAAAGAATGCTTTGAAATGAGTTTATCGAATGATATTGAAAAAGTTGAAATTTCTCATTTTCCAAATCCAAATCAAAATTTTACATCTGGTCAACCTTTTGGAAATGAATCAATCAAATTGAATATAACTGGGAATAATATTTCAGAAAATAATTTAACTGTTCATATTCTTGCTTTAAATTCAAATAATTATTATGGAAAACTTTTTGGAAGAAATTCAAGTGAAACAGTAAAAAATGAATCAAATAATTTATATCAATCAAATTATACATTAAATGGAACAGGTTTTTATTTTTATTTTTATTTTTATTTTTAATTCAAATTCAAATTAAATTTTTGTATTTTTTATATTTAAATTAGATTTAATTTTGGATAATTTTATAATCAATCAACAATCAATTTATGATTCAAATAATAATCAATTCATTCCTTTCAATTTAACGATTTTTGTAAATGGAGTTCCTTCAAATTCAGAAATTCCTGTTAAACTTTGTTTTCCTCATCAATCTTTGAATTTATTTTTAACTTGGGATATACCTATTACATTTGTATCAGGATATAACAAAATTCCTTCTCAACCAATTTTACAAATTACTGATTCAACAACAGGAGAACCAATTCAAGGATTTTATGCTTTTTTTTCAATTTTGAATGATTCAGGTGAAGTAATAGATTCCAATACAGAAATAATTGGAGATATTTTAAGTATAGCTCCTTCAAATGAAACTGGATATGTAACTTGGAATATTTCTTTTCTTAAAATATCGGAATCAACAACAGTAAAAGCAATATTTTGGATTGCAGATTGTGAATATCCAACTCTTTATAATAATTCAAATAAGATGGAAGTGGATTTGTATGTTCAAATTGAAGAATTTAATTGGCAATTTTTTGATATTCCTTCTCAAATAGTTTATAATCAATCTTTCCCAATTTCTCCAAAAGTTCTTGTTTCAAATCAAAATATAAGTGAATCAATTTCCAATAAATATATTATTCTCCAAATGCAAAATAATTCTGATAATACTCAATATCTTGATATCAAAACAGAAATTACAAATGAAAATGGAATTGCAACATTTTCAAATTTATTTTTGGATTTAGAAGAAGGAATAGAAGAAATAAATATTCAATTTGTTTGTGATGATAAATCTTATTCACAAAATATAACAGTTCTTTATGAACCAACTAATATTCTAATTTTAAGTTCTGCAATTGATTCTAAAATTGGAATTCCATTTACTTTTCCTAATCAAGCAATAGCATTTAATAACAAGAGTTATTTAGGTTCATTTGTTGTTCAACTTTTTTCTTTTTCAATTCCAATTTCTGGAAAACCAATAACTGCTAAATTAATTTCACAAAATTCAGAAAATGGGAAATTAGATCCATCAACTTCACTTAAAATAACTGATGAAAATGGAATTGCAGTTTTCAATTTAAGAATGGAATCAGGAAATTCAGGAAATTATCAAATTAAATTTTCTTATTTAAATTCAATTTCTATTACAAGTGATCCAATTTATATTGAAAATCCAATTAAAAACGTAATTTTTAATAAACCAAATTTTCTAAAGGAAGTGGCAATTGGAAATACATTTTCAGCAACAATTAAAATTGAATTTTTAAGAGATACAGAAGATTTTGAAAATATTTCTTTTCCAATTAATATTATTACAAAATGCTCAAATGCTTCTGGTTCTATTGATAATATTGTTAAAAAACCAAATCATGAAATGATTTTAAACAATTTGAAATTTGATTCAGTTTCAGGAGATTCAGAATGTTTGAATGAAGAAGGAAAAGTAAAAGCAGAAATTGCATTTTCAGTTTTAGGAATTCAATCAAATTTCCAAACAATTTTAGTTACATCACCTGATAAAATTGTTATAACAAAAGCAATTGATTCACTTAAACAATCTTTTCTTTTTTGGGCTGTTAGTTTATGTCTTATTTTCCCATTTGTTCTTAATTCAACAAAGAATCATAATATTATTACATTTCTTATTGTTATTGGATTAATTATTGTTTTGATGGTTTATATTTCAAATTTAATTCCTAAACCAGATAAAATTGAAACAAGACAATTTGTTGCATTATCAATTTTTGAATCAATTCTTATTAGTCTTTCTCTTTTGATTTTATTGATTATTATTTTATCAAAATTTATTCCAAAATTTAGAAAATTAATTGAAAAAACATTTTTTATTCATGAAAGAATATCAAATTATTTTATTCTTTTCAAAAGATTACTTCCAATAGGTGCAAACAAATCATTAAAATTTATTGAAATTGAAAAGGAATTTATTGAGAAACAAAAACAATCAGAATCAGAATCAGAATTAGAAACAGAAACAGAAACAGAATTAGAAACAGAAACAGAAACAAGTGATTTTGAAAGAAATAAAAAAATTGAAAAAGTAATTGAAGAAATTGAATTAGAATCTGATTCACAAAATGAAAATGAAAATCAAAATCAAAATCAAATTCAAATTCAAAAACAAAAATTGAAAACAAAAATCAAATATAAGAAAATTTCAGAATTAACAGAAACAGAAATTCAATTCCTTTTCCAAAAACATTCCCAAAATTTAGAAAATAAGAAAATTATCAATTCATCACAATTTCAAAATCGAATCAAATCAAAAAATAAAATTTTCATTTTTTGGAATTGGATTATTGGATTATTCAAAAAATTAATCAAAAAAATCAAATCAAAATTTGAAGATGAACCAAATCCACATCAAGAATATGAAAGTTATTTTGATTTCTATTATCCACAAAGAATGATTGTTTCATTTTGGCTTTGGATTGTATTAGTTATTTTATTGATTTTACTTATAACAAAATTAATAAGAAGTTCATGTTTAATTACTCAATTATATCGACAACAAGTTATTGGAAATGTTCAACAAAATCAATGTTTTGAAGATAAACCAAATGAGGGTGATTATTCAAATGCAATTTCAATTTATGGAGTTGAATTAATTCAAGAACTTGATTCAACTTATTCAAATAATCCAAATCCATTTCCCAATTCATTTTCAAGATTTATTTATTCATTTTCAAGAAACAAAATAAATCAAATTCTTAATGCAATATCAATTACCTCAGGAATATCAGGATTAATTGCATTTATTATTCTTCTTTTACTTTGGAGATCAATTTTCAAATTATATAAGAAAAGAATAATGCTTTTAAGACAAGGTAAAAAACCATTTGCAGGATTTGATACAGCAGATCCAGTTAAAGTAACTTCATATACAAATTTACAAGTTTGGTTAGGATTAATTTCATTCTTTTTAGCTTGGGTTTTTGTTTTCATCATTTTATTTATTATTCCAGCAATTTATTGGTTTATTTCAAAACAATTTCTTTATGGAGTTTTTAAATATTTCATATACTTTGCTTCAACACTGATTGTTTATCAAATTATTTTTGGATTTATTGCTCAAAAAATAATGAGGAAATATTTCACTTATAAAAAGAAAATAACCGATCGAACAGCATTTTCAATTTATGATTTTATTAAATTTTTTATGACTATAATTTCAGGAGCAACTTTATCAATTAAAAAATTATTAGGAATGGGAGGTGGATCAATTTTATCAATATTCAGACTTGATGATAAAAAATCATTTGATGAATCTTATGCAGCAATGATGTTAATTGATCATGAAACAAATAATCCAATTCTAAGAATTTTTTCAAATTATTTAATTAATTTTGTTAATCAGAAAAAAATTATGTTTCAAAAAATATTTCCAAAAGGAATTAATCAAGATCTTTTAAACAAAAAAAAAAGAACACAACTTACTTTTATTGAATATCATCCAATTTCTCATGAACCAATTCAAAAAGAAAAAATTAGAAAAATATTTTTATTTCTTCTTACACTTTCATCAAATAAAAATTTAAAAGAATTAAGAAAAAAAGCACTTAAAATTGAAAAAAGAAGAAAAGAATTAAAGAAAGAAAAAGAAGAAAAAGTTGAAAAATTAATTGAAGAAAAATTCAAATTAAATCCAGAAGAAAAAGAAAAAGAAGAAAAAATAATTGATAATCAATTTGAAATTCCTTTAATTCCAAGAAAGAACAACACGATTAATTAATTAATTCATTTCAAATTCCACTTTTTTTTTTAAAAAATTTTTTACTTTTTTGGATTTTTTTAATGAGAAAAAAATTTAAAAATTAAAAAAAAAATTCGAAAAAAAATTATTTTCTAAATCCAAGCATATTGTTCCCAAGCTATTGATATTGCAACAATAAACCATTGAACGAAAACAGTTATTAACATCCAATAATAATCACCAGTTTTCCAAGTATCAATTTCTTTTGCATCACTTAAAAGTAATTGATTTTGTTCATTAATAAATGTTTCATTTTCAATTTCTTGAGATGAAGTTTCACTTATTTCATTATTATTTTCATTTTCATTTTCATTTTCTTTTTTCATTTTCGTTCATTTCTTTATCATTATTTTGATTTTGATTTTCATTTTGATTTTCTTTATCATTTTGATTTTGATTTTGATTTTGATTTTGATTTTGATTTTGATTTTGATTTTGATTTTCATTTTCATTTTGATTTTTAATTATTTTTTTATTTCCAAATTTTTGAGAAAGTAAATTAAGATTTGTTGAATAATTTTTTGTTAAAGATGAAAATCCAAGAATTTTCCAATAAAAACGGAACATATTTAATGATTCAAAAACAACAAATGCAATTCCAAAAATAAGCCAAGCATATAAATTATTTGAATCATTTTTTTTAAAATGATCTAAAGATTTATCAATTCTTAAAAAGACAAATCCAAAAACAATTTGAACAAAAGAATCAACAAAAGTAATATATTGTGGAGTTTTTTTAGAATAAAAATGTAATAATGATCCAACAACTATTCCTGTAGTTACTTGTCCAACTGAATGATACCCCATTCCTACTCTTTCAATAGCAACAAGAAACATTATTAATCCTCCTAAAATTCTTGAATATAATGGATAAAATGGTTTTTCATCAATTAGAAATATTCCAACAATTCCACCTGTTAAAGCATCACCTTTCGAATCAAATTAAATATTTTTTATTTTGAATATTATTTATTTTGAATATTTTGAATATTTTTATTTTGAATATTATTTATTTTGAATATTATTTAATTTGAATATTTTGAATATTTTGAATATTTTGAATATTTTGAATATTTTGAATATTTTGAATATTTTGAATATTTTGAATATTTTGAATATTTTTGAATATTTTGAATATTTTGAATATTTTGAATATTTTGAATATTTTGAATATTTTGAATATTATTGATTGAATATTATTTATTTTGAATATTTTGAATATTTTGAATATTTTTTGAATATTTTGAATATTTTGAATATTTTGAATATTTTGAATATTTTGAATATTTTGAATATTTTATTTATTTTGAATATTTTAAATATTTTTGAATATTATTTATTTTATTTAATTTGAATATTTTGAATATTTTGAATATTATTTATTTTGA